>JAACJT020023263.1:0-24244 GCA_009936485.2 Gymnarchus niloticus | reverse complement strand
CCCCACGCGGCCCGGAACGCGGGGGGGGGGGCGGCCGCCCGGCGAGGAGGGGGGGGGGGGGGGGGGGGGGCGGGAGGCAGCCGGGGGGGGGGGGGGGGGGCTTTCCCAGAAATCCACCTGCCGAATCCCAAACCCACTGATCCAGCATGTCAATCAGGAAAATAAACGGATTTCATCCAAGTTGAGGCTTTATAACCTTATTAAGCCATAAACACTTTCTGAAGGTCTGCAACTGACCCAATGAGCTCATTTCAAAATTAAGTTCAAAAGGCCCACCCCCAATCCCCCATTATTTGAAAATGTAGAGGAGGCATTTGCCGTGCACCATTAAACAATGAAAACACCCTTGACGATGCACAAATCCAGGAGGATGTGCAGTGTTACCTTCTTATCCCGGCTGGAGGTCACAAAGTATTTGCTGTCGGAGCTCCAGTCACATGACCAGATGATACGGGCGTGCACCGACGTGTTCTTACTGGTGTGGGCAAAGAGGGAGAATGTGGGCTCTGTGGGGAAGAAGAGGGTGTCACCGACGAGGTGTCAGCGGCTAAGGCACTCCTAACGATTCGCCGAGCCCTGCGCTTGAGGGCAGGCCTTGATCTGTGTAACCAATAGGGCAGCCAGGCCCTCAGTTTGAGGCCCGCCCCCATCTGTATTACGGGAGTCAGGCAGCGTACAGCCTTAATAAAGGCAGACTCACACGACGAGCCAGGCCAGGCTTCAGATGAACCTCTGCCAATTCGAGACGAACACTCAATTCCAAAGCGGGCAGATGCATTCACCCGGGCGTGATTGGCTAGTCTCAGCTGGTTAAGTTGACAAGGGATACGAGAGGAGAATAGAGAAGACGACCAGGCTGATAGAGATTCTCCGGGCTGACACATGTAACCCAGCGACAGAGGGAGAGAGCCCTGATTGGCTCAGACACCTCTTAAACCTGCCTCCATCTGCGGGAGTGGCTTATGCTCAGTGAAGGAGCTTAAAAGCCTTCAGATAAAGCTTTTACCCCAAAGGCAGTCATAACACTATATAGATACATATTTCTCAAAGCAGTGCTCAGACTGATGATAAAATTCAGACCTGCAACGTGGGGAGGGAGGTGGATCAGAGAACAGATCAGGTCCTAAGATACGTTATGGGGGTGACATACCGGAGCTGGGGGGTGTGGAGTCGCGCTCCCTCCACAGGGACCAGGTCCTGTCCCGGGACACAGCCAGCAGAAAGCGCCCATCGGGGGAGAAGGCCATCTGCGTGACGGTCAGGCTGTGGAAGGTCAAAGCCTGCAGCTGTCTCCAGCTGGGCACACTCCACAGCAGGATGGCGGCATGCTCCGGCCGGGAGGCCTGGGAACAATGGTGGGGGGGGAGGAAAGGGTCAGACCCCACTAGAGCTCAGCAAGGAGGAACTCTTTGAAGGAGCCAAAGAGCGGTCCCACAACACCAAACAGGACCTGGTTACTGAACGTCCATCAAAAAGGTCAACATCACCCGTAAAAAACTGGAACTTCTCTTTGTCCCAAAATAGACATCAGTTTCTCAGCAATTATTTTTTTCCAAGGCTGACCCACCCCCGACCTTGGCAGATGCAAGACATTATTTTCAGGTTATAATATCATCTCAGGACACACCACAGCACAAGCAGGTCTGCTGGAACACGATACCAATGAAGAAGACTGCTTCTTCAGCCTGATTAAGGTCTTATACCAGCTACAAGGGTGTTTTCCCGAACTTAAACTGTAAGTAAATGTTATACGTCCGGAACTGAATTACACTGTTTAAGTTGAAGGACAGCTGAGCATGTGAAAGGCAGTCCAGGAGACAGCAGTTTGAGCTTTTCATCTGGAAGACCGTGTCCTCAGCTTCAGGTCACGCTTCACTGCACTTAATGAGCCGACGGCATTTTCAGCAGACAGCCTGACTTGATCTGAGGAATCGGCTCAGCCTGGCAGCCCAAACCACGCGGGAGATTGCCAGGGACGTCAGTAATGTGGTCCCACTGCCCCACGTCATGTGACACACCAGTTTTTTTTAAAAAAAAAAAAAAAAAGAAAAAGAAAGAAAGGAAAAAAAAAACACTGTTCTGGTTTGTCTCCATATCACCCATTTACTTTGATCTTAAGGTCCATTCACATAAAAACCAAATAATCATATTAATATAGGATTTCAAACCTGTGCTAAATGCTTTGCTGGTGCAATCACTGTATTGTCTGCTTGTTGCAGGGGCATCTCATAGCTTAAAAGGAAAAGTGGGTTTACTGAATAAACTAAACCAGGTAAACCACCCGCTATCCTGCCCTTATCACATGACCTACAAACCAGGTAAACCACATAAACCACATAACCCAGACCTTTAGACACCATCAGCTCCTTGACTGCTGCTCCCAGGTTACCAGTCTTAAGACGCTCCAGTTTCTGTCCTGACATTTCATTACCTTGCATGCGGATGCAACCACCGTTTTTGTGCTGTTGGACGCCAAGCAGAAAATCTCGAAGCCGTGTCCATACCTGTGGGGGGGGGGAGACGTGCAGCTGATGAGCGCTTTAACCCAAAGGGACCAAAATGTGTTGTTGACATGCCTGAACGATAACAAGCTCACGAATAAACCCAGGACTGCCAGAAATGGCCCCCTTGACTAAGCGATGAAGCGGAGAAACTGGTGGTTATTAGTGGGCAGCATACTTACAACCAGCAGGGCCAGAACAAACACAGCAGCCAGCCCTTCACCGTTTAGCTGCTAAGGGGGAGGTAACGGCCTCCGCTCATTTCGCCATCAAATTAAAAAAAAAGACCACGCCCAAGCCCCATGTGATCAAATGACGACGTTTCAATGACTCAGTGACAAGACGGCTGGTACAGGTGTCACGTTGCTAATCCTGCAGATCCGTGAAGAATCGGCACAGCTTAGCTGAATGAAGCAGGCAACAATAAAAGTTACCCAGAGCTTGGAAAGCATCCTCAGCCTAACATGGGTGAATAATTACTTCAGAAGTAGGCAGGCAGCGTGACACATATCTGTCAAGAGCTGTGTTCTGCGGCTCGAGGCAGTTTGCATGGCAGCAGGTTAAACATTATAAATGGCTCCAAATACCATGAAAGACGATTCGTAGACTGGTTTTTTGGCTAAATTTTCAGAGCTAAAACCCTATTACCTTCTTGAACTGAACTCACTCCCAGAAAGATGGGTGGCTGTTTGTCTGGATATAGAAATATCTGAGCATGATCATTAACCCCAGAACCGAAAGCACGAAAATCCTCAAAATTACACAATCTACATGGTACAGCAGGAAGAGGCCAGGCTCTCTGAAAGCTGGGTAACTGTAATAGTTCTTCTGACTAAAGCCAAAATGGCTGATCAGGCTGTGAATATTAACTGTAAAAGGTCATTATTTCAACCGGAATTTTCAGAAGCCAATGTTTTACTTTTATCAAAATGTGTGTATTTGATTGGGGGAAAAAAAAAAAAAAAAAAAAAAAACTATTTACGCACATTAAGAGTGTGCTGCAAACAACACACAAAGACATTTTCCTTTCTGTCATAATGTAAATGTTAATTCAAACCCAGTCAATCTTTAGAATGTTTAATGATGATGGTTACACTACATTCCCTCTCCACACAGGACCTGTTGACATCACAGAGGAAAACGTAATGGAGAACAGGGCAGACACACAGGCTGGTCAGTACTACTGAGGATTGCAGGAATGGATCAGGAGCCTAGTTGATTGGTATACACATCACTCTGCCTCGTGGAGCTTGCAATCCCCATTAAAGACAAAACAAAACAAGCCATTTCCCAGAAACCCCCCTGGCCATAAGGGTCATCACCATGGCATAGAAGGTAAAGCGGTCAGCACTGAATAGGTACTTCATAAGGGTTGGATCAGGTCACAAGGCTGTCAGTCAAATTAGCAAACAGATGTAATACCCTCATCGGTTTAAACCCTACCTGGGGGCTCTTTGGGCATATCTGAAGAAGCCGCAATGCTAAGCGTTGATAGCAGGGCCGCAGTGAACGGTGCCCATCAAAAGCCACAGGGCTCCAGCCTACCTCACCCACCATTTTTGTGGGTGGGATTTAATTCTCACTTGACGGTCCAGCCGTCAATCATTCGCCTGTAGATGGAGACACCTCAGTCCTGGGACCAAGTTCCTCCGTCATAGGCATTTGCTCATTTCATTACAAACAGTGGTGCGGGACACCCAATGCTGGATTGATGAAACGGTGGCCCGGGGTGGGGGATACTCACAGCTTCTGTACTTCAGGCCACAACGTGTTCTGGAGCAGGTGGTCCTCTGGGGGCGGCCCTGTCACCACAAAGAGAGACCATTGTTCATAATTCAATTCAATTCAATTCTATTCTATATATATATATATATATATAGTGCCTTTAACAAGAAGCACTGTCACAAAGTGCTCTACATAGTGCCAAGTCCAGTGTCCACAGAGAGTTAGCCAAAGGTGACAGCAGCAAGGAAAAACTCCCTTACAGTAGGAGGAAGAAACCTTGGGAGGAACAAGACTCAAGCAAGCTGGTCAGGATGGACAGATGAAGCAGAGAGAGGGCACAGTAGGCCAGCAGACAATATGGGGATCTCTTGAATCTGAACCTCCAAATGGAACACCCCAGAGAGGGAGGTAGGGGGATAGAGAATGTGCATAAGCAGAGCAGCAATTTAAGATGGCAGAATAACTGCAATAAAACAGCAAAACCCCCGGCAAAACTATATATGGCACCATAACTATGAGGCAGAGGCCAGTGGGAGTAACCAGAAGTTGGTCCGGTCCGTCAGACCCCAGGAAAAAACGAAGATAGAACAGCTCTCCACAATTCACCGTCTGCCAGAATATTCATTTTCTACGGGTTTATTTTCAGAGCCTGGCTTTTAATCTTCAGTTTTCAGCGGCTTTTAGCCAAACAGGTTCCTCCCCTCCAAGGTGTACCTACTACACCAGGACATAAGGCCTGTAACTCCAGTTCCTCCTTCTCACCAGCGGTTCAACTACAAATGTACCTCTACTGATATTCCATGCATTTTCTCACCGTACCTTCCCATTATCTCCACCAACCACCATGTATCTACGCACCACCCACAGCCATCGATATCCTGAACATCACAATAACACAAGTCTTATAATTATTTCAGAATCCAACACTTCAGGCTTTTCTGGGGAAGAACACACCTCACCTTCCAATCCCCAAAAAGCATTTTCCGCCAACCCTTCCGGTTCTTAAGAAGTGCTCCCTAACAAGAGGTTTTTCATGCTGCAGGATCAGGATCAACTATTGTCTGTCGAAACAACAGAGGACGGGGTCGGGTGCGAGGAGTGTTTTCCTGCAGTGGACCCATCGAGCCATGTGACACAAGACAGTGGAACGTGCTCACGTTTATTTCTGGGTGGAGAGATTCATTATCACCATTAGAAGCGTCATCCACTGTCAGGACCACTGAAATCCACTGGTCAACCAAGACACCAGGTCACCCTCTGTTTATGTCTAGATTAGCTTTATATTTATGCATCTGCCAGATGATTTCCACCAAAAGACAACAACAACAAGCATCCAATCCAGGGTGTACCCCAGCCTTGTGCCCTATGCTGCCTTGGATAGGTTCCAGGCAACCCCCTCACTCCTGACCAGGATAAGCAGATACCTGATGGATGGATGAACAATAAGCACAACCGCACTGAAGAACACAGGTCGGGCTGTACCTCAAAGAGAGTTTACTGGCTTAGCTGACTTTATTAGACACTTACCTTCTAGTTTTGGGTACTACAAATCACAGCTCACAATCAGTACCATTTACCGCTGATTACGTCGATCAGAGTTAGTTAATCTGGCTCAATGAAGTTAACTGTGGCTATGTAAAAAAAAAAAAAAAAAAAACACTCACTTTGTAATACACCCCAAGGGTCGATAAAATCAGTAAACATGTCACATCTTTTAGGTGTTTGTAGGGTGACAGGACTGAAGTGCACACTCTAGCCTCAGTAAATGGTATCGAACTACGTCTACTGGTTCCACAAACAAAGCAATAATTTAAAAGGTATAAATGGATGACCTGTGAAAGCAAAGCCATTTTCCTAGATCATTTTTAGGGTGTCCAAATCTCTGCACTCAGTCAATACACACTTTAAAGCAAAATTCCCAAACGGGATTTGGTTTTATCCACCAAATCCCCTAATCATGCTATACTAATTAACATGCTGTTAGCAAATTAGGTGGAATTCCAGACTCAAACTGACAGATCATCTGACTGGCAGACCACCACCCCAACCCACCTCCTTAAGACCACACACCCATGTGCGTGTACACACACAAGTGATACATACGTGTGAGGCTAAGGGGGTGAAAGTAGAACTCTGGGTACTGATCTGATACACTGCTGAACTCCCTTTTTTCCTCTTCATCAGTCTGGGGCAACAGATCACCTGGGGAAAACCAGAAAAATCACTCATCACCCTAGAAATCAGGGCAAACCGCATCAGCCAATCAGTGAAGATCTTTAAACAACTACTCCTTCACACCTAGCAGGCTCCACCCAACCTACACCAAGCAATAAAAGGCCACACAAGTAGCATCACGCCAAAATAGTAAATAACCAGTCTTATTTTAGCTGCGTTGTTCTTCTGTTTTAATGTACGACAGCAGTTTTCCATGATACCTGCTGAAATAGCTACAGTTAAAATGTCAGTTTCCTTTGACATAATTAGGTGCAAGATCAAATGAGAATAATGTCGAAATTAAAATTCTGTGGCACACAGAATAACGAAATGGATAAGGAGACAGAGAACAGAGAACAATATCGGCATCCAGATCGTAGGCGGTACAAAAAACGGATCATAGAACGGAGTATGTATGCTGGAATAACAGGATGTGATGTTAGAGACATGCGGGGATTAAGGTGGCGTTACAGAGGGAGGTGGTCTCCCACACACACCTTGGTACACGGCTTTGTTCGAGAGCCCGAGGGCTGGAATGCTAGCCCCTTCTGCAAGACTGGCAGCTTCCTGGGAAGACAGGAGGAAGAAACACCGTTAGGGACCTAGGCCTGTGTTCTCGCTGGAGGGCTGCATTTCGAGAACGTGCACAATGATGGAGCAGAATAGAAGGTCACGCCTGGAAGGATGCTGACAAGAACCAGAAACTGGACCAGCTATTGCACCGTGTGGCAGTGCTGGGATCAGGAGATGATGAAGGGAGGAGACTCACACTGTCAGCCAGCAGCCTGTCCAGGGACACGCCTGCAATTGTGGCGAAGTTCTCCACAAAATTACGTGGGGCCCCAAACACACGCAGAACCTTCTCATCGGCTCCGGACACAAACTGGAAGCGTCCCACCATGGTCAGGCACTGCATGTCATAACCATGGATTTGGGGCCGGGAGAGTTCGTGCCAGGTCACCTGAGGACAAGAGACATCACACGGTTGACTGGATTACAGGTCCCCCCCCGCAGTAGGAGACACCACACGGCTGACTGGATTATAGGTTCCTCCCCTAAATCGGAGAATCCAAACGGCTGACTGGATTACAGGTCCCTCCCCTTCAGTCTGAAAAACCACACTAATGCACAGGGCCTCTCAGAGAAGCAACACTAATGACAGTATGATCAAGCTCTAAAAATTTGAAGTTAACTCCTGGATTTCTAATTCTGCAGACTCGTATTGCTCAAAATTACAGGATAACGACCCAATTTTCAAATATTTTTTCCTTAATGCGTCACCCACCTAACAAAAAAGTAATCAAGCAGACATATTGCTCTCCATAAAGAAGAGAATTTGGAAGAGATATTCTAACAGTAATAGCCTCGGTCTAGCAAAAGCTGCTTGTCAGATATTTCAAAGGCAATTTCAATCCACAAAGGAAAAAACATTAAGAAGATCTGCCAACACCTTGCTGTCATGACTAAATAAATCTTAACCAAAGCAGATAACTAACTGGCACCTGTCCCAGAGGGTCCTGAATATTCCATTAAAAACACACATGCCCAGCATTAAGCCTTTTATCACCATATGAAGACTGATGTTCTTTCCAAAGTCCATCAAACGTCTGAGGAATGCAAGATCCCTAGACAGCCCTGAGCCGTACCTCAGCCTGGCCGTTCTGTTTCCAGGGGGTAAAGAGCCTAGTGGTCTGGTCAGAGCCCACGCTGATGATGAAATCCCCATCGGGCTCCCAGCTGAGATCCTGAACGACGCCGAAGTGCCCAGACATCACCACCGCTGGGGTCCAATTACCCTGAGCAACACCGGCACAAAGATGGGAATGCAGAAAAAGATGATGGAGAGGTTGACAGGGAGTGTGTTCTAAACATTTGTTGAAATAACACTAACGAAGACACACTATATGGACAAAAGTATTGGGACACCTGCCTGTGCAAAATCTCATTCCAAAACCAAGGGTATAAACTAGAAGTTGGTCCTCCTTAGCCTCCACTCTTTGGAAAAGGCTTTACACTAGATGTTTCAGTATCGTTGGTGGGATTTGCTGCCATTCAGCCATAACAGCATCAGTGAGGTTGGGTATTGATGTTGGGTCATCGGGTCCCTTTCTGTTTACGTGGCCTATGACATCACAACTGAACTCTTGTTGTTTATGGAAGTTTCCACATCACAATCAATTCACTTGCAGTTAACCAGGGCAGAAATTTGATACTGACTTGTTGGGAAGGTGGCATCTTATGATGGTGCCACATTGAAAATCACTAATCTCTTCAATATGACCCATCCTGCCACCAGTGTTTGTTGCTGGATATTGCATGCCTGTGCGTGTAATTATACACCTGCCTCAGCAATGAGTTTGGCTTAAATATCCAAGTCCAAAAGTATGTGAACCTCCCCTATTAACCGGTGTCCCAATACTCCAATACTTTTGTCCATATAGTGTATCTCAGACACACATCCAGGATTTTTGAAATTAATCAGAACAAACTGCTGCTGATTTAAGCAGAGAGTATTTGACAAAGTCAAACGCTGTTGGTAAAATGGCAGCCAAACTGTTTGGATAGTCCCAGCATGACGAACAGCCTGGAGTGGAGTTGAGATGCCACTGATAACCTTCAAGTGGTAGTAGAGAGCACCCTCAACCCCACCTGTTCAGCATGGTCCCGGTGCCAGAGATGCAAAGCCCCGTGAAACGAGTGGGCCACAATCATGGATCCATCCGGGCTCATCTGACAGCCATAGAAACCCAGCGTGTTCCCTCCCACCTCGCCGACACGAACCTGGAAGAGAGGGGGGTGCCAAGACGGTGCATCAAGACACACACGACCCATCCTGTCAAAGAGAGAGACCGGGGTGTCCCATTCCTCTGGGCCGAAAACACCAAATTGGGACAGAACACAGTGAGTAACAAGCACGATAATCACACGACACAACCATGATGGAACCATCGGCGTCGACTGAGGTATGGACAGCTTCTCGAAATGATAATACAGGTTACTGCTACTAAGGAACCGTATGCAAGGATACAACTGACAGAGACACATGCAAGACAACAGAAAGGACTACTCAGGACTAGACGACTGCAAAGGTATAAGCAGTACTGCCCTCAGCTACAGGAACCCAAAACTGGGCTCAGTCTACCAGCTAAACGAAGGCAGCGTGTTAGTTCGCTGAACTCAAGGGTGTAGAGACACACTTTTTAGTTGTTCCATCTCACTAGCCCTACTTTTGCTCTTCCTCGTACTCTTTATAAATTTTACAAGGTTACCATGCCTACGGGGAGGTGATCAGCCCCAGGGCTCAGAGCAGCAGAGGCCCCCAGCACCCACCCCCCATACACACACACCCAGGAGAGGAGTCTCAGTTTCTGTCCCCCGTTCCTCAACGCTCTCTGACTTCTAAAGACCTTGTGACCTGACCTGCTTGAGAATCCCCCTGCGATGGCATTCGTTGCGCGTGACCATGTCGGGAAGGGCACCGCGGCCCAGGCCAAACAAAGACCCATGCACACTGAACAAGAGCAAGGGGTTCTGGAAAGCTCTACAGATCCGATTTCACCCGGCGGTCTGTCAGCTTCCTGAGCATGCTTTTTCCATCCGTTATTTTGAAAGGCTTTCGAGCTCCTCGAGAAAAAAAAATTCATGAGTCATACATCAAGGAGGCATGCGCCTTTTTTGCAAGTAGATTTCACTTTTATGACTAAAAACAGACAAAATTCGCAAACCGCACAACATAAATGAAAGGACAAAACAGCTTGCAAATGTAAGGATGGGTATAGGGAGTGGATCAGGCCACCACTACATTGCACTCTCTGCCCTAACACCATTAACGTTATTTTAGATCATTTTTCCTGAAAAGCATTAAAAGACTTTGCTCTGTTCAGACATGGAATATGAAATATTTAGGAATGACAAACAACAATAGATTACTGCATCTGACACGTAAACATATTAATACAGGAAACAATATTCAAGCAGCTATAACTTGCAAAATTGTACAACTTTAAAGCCTTACAGACTGTATGATGATTTTTTTTCCTCCGGTTTCCCATCCGATTCATCAACCTAACTATACAGGAATATTAATAATCGTCTATGGATAATACCTTAGCTGTATAATAAAACTCCACTTGACAAATAAAACTCCATAGACTGAGGAAAAAAAATAATCCCATCCCAATTTTTTCTAATACACAAAGTGTGCAAGTCGGGTGAAATCAAGCCAGCCACGTATGATGCAGCCATTGCACATTCAAGGACTGAAATGAAACATTAAGCCCTCAAGACTAGCATTATTCTATCTGTTCCACTTGGTTACACAGCTCTGAAGTTGGTTTTTTTAAATGAAATTTCTAACTATGCAAGATAACCAGCAAACACAAGAGAGAAAGTGGCAGCAATCTGAACAGATGGCAGAAAATTCAAAGCCCTGAGAATGTTACCAGGGCCGTGTGAGGCGTGTAGAGGCCGTCAAACAGAGTCTGCTAAAATATCTCACCGTCTTGTACGCTCCAAGCCTCTCGTTCAAGAGGACAAGATGGCAGATCCATTACTAAAGACCAAAGACCTTAAGAGGAGGATGATCCACCTGCCACAGTAAAATAACTCAACATGGCGACAGAAGGGAAGTGTGTAATAAAGTGAAACCCTAATTTCAGAAGCTCAAATCGAAATACAACACAGGGCACATTCAGACGTCGGGGATAGGCTCTGACATGACCAGTTCAGTACTGGACACACTTTGACACGACCAATACTAGCAAAGGAATGAGGATTAGAATTATCAAAAGTCATGACTGCAACTCTAAATAAATATGCAGACAGATTCTAAATGTAGCAACAAAGGGTCCAACGCTCCAGCCAGACCAGAGTAACAAAATGGCAGGTACAACAGTTGTCTGTCAAATAATGTTCCGAAATAAACAGAGAACCACTGGCATAATTTACGTGACTCTCCAGGCTGTTGTGGCTCTAGAATCACTTAATACTTTTTGCAAGCAATTACCACAGCCTTCATTACTGACTGTCTTTATGGACAAGTCAATTCCAGAATTTACAACACAAGGCAGGATGTTTCACAATGGAGAAATTCCGTTTAGCAGACTCCGTCCTGGGACACCCTGGGAATTTTTTGGTATATATTACAGTTTTTCCTGTTCATATAAATATTAACCTGATTCACTGAATTCTCCTGACCCCTGATTCAACACAGGGTCACAGTGAACATGGAACACCAGGCAAATGATGCTCTGCAGAAGATCCCAGTCCATCACAGGGGGTACACATACAATCACACAGGCATAGGACAAGCAGTGAAATTCGAACCCATGATGTAGGATGTGTGAGCTGTGTTAATCACTGAGCCACCGTAACGCCCTCCACGCCAGGTGGCAGTGTTAATCACTGAGCCACCGTAACGCCCTCCACGCCAGGTGGCAGTGTTAATCACTGAGCCACCGTAACGCCTTCCACGCCAGGTGGCAGTGTTAATCACTGAGCCACCGTAATGCCCTCCATCAACGGCTGAACTGAGATGTTCACCGAATGGTAACAGGTGAGAGAGAGCCTTGGGTGAATGAGAGAAATGCTAGGTCAGCGGCAGTTCGACCTGCCATGTCCGTAGAGGACCGAATAGATTACCATATAGACTGAACTGATTGCAAGCCAACCAGCCCTCGGTCTCAGAGCTGGAAAGATGCAGGAACAAGCTGCAGCTCAAAGACAACATATGCCACTCTGCCACCATGGGTGCAAAGTCATGCACAACTAGATAACGAGATAATGTTTAATTAATCCATCCATCTTCGAACCACCTATCCTGGTCAGGGTCATGAGGGTCTTTGAGCTTGCAGCCGGTTCCAGCTAGCACAAGAGAGCCTGGATGAGACACCAGTTTAATTAATAAGAATATTATACAAGTATGTTTATCAATTAATAAAATGTATATGCAATTAATAAGGCAATCGTCCATATACACAAAGCATACCTAAAGGACTTTGTCAACAGCTATGCTGAAAACTTCTAAAGGCAGAAAGACGCAAATGAAATATTCTCTGGTGTAGTGCCTGTAAAAAAAAAAAAAAAGATTTACAATTTGCTCTCCGTTCTTTCAAAATTCAACACGGCAGTCAGTAAAAAGTGACTTCCTGAGTGGGAAAGGTCATACTCTATGCCTAGGTTTATCAAATCAGTCCACACGCGCAGCCTCAGCGTGTGCACGTTTTTTGTTCTGTTTGACAACCCCCATTACTCATCAACTAATTACAAAGCCTTGGATTATCTGGCACAGGCACACAAGTGGTGGACTAAAACAAAAATGTGTGTGGGGGGGGGCAGAGGGGCCTGAGCAGTGTACCAAAGACTGTCACTGAATCCCCAAGGGTGAAGACCTGAGCCAGGAGACGCCTGGTACTTTTCCAGATACCATATCTCCTCCTGGCCTTCCGACAGACGGAGATTGACACATCCGCAACTTCACTGCCTCGCGGGAACGCCATGCGCGCGGTCGATTTTACGCTGGGATGCCGAAGTCCTTTTAATTCCCTCTCAGCATTTAATTGAAAGGATGACTTGTTAGTGAGATATGTTCTACTCAGCAATTTGCTGCTGTCGTGCCTCTAAATCTGACCAATTACACTAATTATTGTGAGGCCAGCATTGTGTGGAAATCTGATAATTAAGAGGAGGGATGCTGGCCGTTACCTTACCCTGACTGAACTTCAGGAAGAAGAAGCCTCACAGAAACTGTTTTCTAAATAAAACTAAAACTGAGCTTAATTTTGCTATTGCTTAATTGCCACATCTTGAATTTGGTCCAATTATTACAAACTAGTTGTTTAGGCAAAGTTTTTAAAACAAAAATGTTATGATGTTTTATCCTTTTCCTTGGATGGATAGCTAAGTGAAGCAGCTCAGGGTAAGTGCTAAACTCAAGAACCTCCTGTGGGACTTGAACCAGCAACCTTTGGGGTTACAAGAGAATGACCCTAACCATTACTTTACCAGCTCTAAGGTTTCCCCATTCTGTCCAGATTAGAGTTAGAAAAACTACAAGACTATGAAATCTTCTTACCTTCCTGCTGGAAGCTTACAGTACACCCCAAGTGCAGACGATCATAATTATTTTGACAGCAGGAGGGGTGATTATTGCACGTGTACAAAAACGACACGCGATTTCATGTATTTACATTACGAAAGGAGCCCATTCTAAAGGTTGGAAAGCAAACACGTAAAACGGCACCATTACGCACACGGCTAAAGTGCAGAGACTCGGCTGACATGCGTGTTCACGATAGCCATCCCTCACAAAAGGGGCCGTTCGGGATCGGAGTTGGGCTTTAGGGATTTCCTGCCATCGTCTAAGGCCTTTGTGGTTTCCACAAGAGCAGGAGAAGTCTCCGAACAGCATCGCAAATCAAGGTTGAGGCGGCGACTTCTAGAACAATCCGCAACTCTGGCGTTAAAACCGCGGTGTGCACCACACCACCATCTGGTCCTGCCACTGTCCTGAACTTCAGCGACCGTGAGACCCTTGTGGCTGAAGACCCTGTAACGTTACAGCAAACACTGAGGAGAAAGGATTAAAGAAACCAGACGAGGTGCATCAGACTAGGACACGGATGGGGTCAGCTTGGTCGAGACAAAGGGGGGCTGACAGGAGATAGGATAATGTGGCATCAGCCAGCCTCACCTGGAGCCAGGGCTCCTGACCACTCAGACATCACATTAGACGTGTTTTCACCGCGGTTATATTTACACAGCCCTTGAGCGGCATGACAGGAACAGGAAGCTCCCATTGCGGAGCAAATCTACACAATGTGTCATCAGTGGCTGGCTTTGGAAGAGGGAGACAGGAAATAGAGAGGACGAAGGAGGCTGCTACCCCCCAGCCCAAAGTAAAGACGAGGGGGCACGCTGACCAGACACTGACCTGCTCCAGCCACACACCTGACGCCTCGTCCGGACCCCACAGGATCATTGTTTTGTCCATAGATGCAGACAACAGGCTGGTGGGTTGATGTGTGCTGCCACCTAGAGGAGGAAAGGCACATTGTAAGAATTGTGCTGACAGACTCGGGCACACAGAACCTCTCATCACATGAGGAGTGCAGCAGTGCATTTTGGGAGCAAAGCTGCATTCAGCAGGTCAGCATGACAAAGACACACTGAGAGGAATGAATTCAAGTTGGTATTACAAGTGCTGCTACCACAGAAACAAATGACACCAAAAGAAGAACATTGAAGTGCCAAATCAAGACAGATGCTACCTGATCAGTTTTACCGTACAAACCATTAAACAGAACAACAGGTGAAAACAGCCCGTTTTGGTAACGGATCTGTCACTGCAGCCTTGGACAGATTAAAATCCGTGTTCCTCCGTTCTAGGCTCTTCATGAGAGCAATGGGCCAACCAACAGATGCCACACATTTGTTACCAGGGCCCCTGACAACATGCGCTCCTACACTGGTATCGCCTAAGTTACCTGTGAAAACCGGAGGTTGCCAGTGGACCCCATAGACCCAGTTCTCATGGCCGGCCAGCACCGTCTCCAAAGTCACGGCAAAACGAAGCAGTGTCTCGTCTGTATGAGACGGAAGGCAGTATCACGCTGGTCTGTAAGCAGAACCCTTGCACACCATGGATGTTTCCACAATCAATGTCAAGGATTAACCAGTCTTGCACAAAATGTGCCATGCTGAAATTCTAATTCCCACTAGCTAGCTTCAATGTATTACACAAGCACCTACAGTAAACACGGTTTTTGGTAAATAAGTTTAATCTAAAAGTTTCAGAACATGTTCCCTGCTTCAGTTTACCAAATGTCTAGTACACATGCAGTTCATCTAGTGTGTAGTGACACCACCACAAAAACCGTATGACCATTCGTTTACAGAGTTGAGTTTTATCGACAGCGCCACCTGCTGCTCAGGAAACAGAGAGTAGTCACAAGACAGTTGTGTTTTAGGAAGGTGACCCCCATCAGTTTTTACTGGGACAGCGTGTTTAGGCATGAGATACTGAGACAAAAGAATTGTGTCTGCACATATAATTTTTTTTTTTTAAAACATTACAGGACAGTTATAATGTCACACTTTTAAAATGATGGCAAGGCATAAGCTGAGAAATCACTGAAAATGAACATATTTAATTGCTTGTGACAAATTTAACAGGAACAAAGGTAAAAACATCCAATAAAGTGCAACCGTAAAAACAAATATCCCTGAGAATGTGACGAATCCCCATGAACACGTCGGAGGTTTAATTTTAACCCTAACCTGATTTCACGCGCTGCATGTGAACAGCGACAGGAGCAAAATCACACAGTTCATGAGTGGGCCTCACCCTTTGCTCTCACGTCAAAGACGTCCTCCTTCATCTTGATCACATCTGCATTGTCGCCCTCATCAGCTGAAGGGTCTCCCTTGACAAACACCTTCCAGATTCGAACCAGGCAGTCCTGTGCACAGCTGGCTAATAAAACGCCCCCTTCTGCAAGCAAATAAATAAATAAATAAGCATGCCTGACCGTGTTTTGAGCCGCTGTTAACTCCTTTCCTTTAATATTTCATCAGGCGCAGAGAACAGGAACGGCAGACAGCACAAGCCTGTTTCATGCATTATGGAGAGACGTGTGGCTTCACACCCCCCCCCCCCCCAGCTCTGACATCAGCAGAAGGGACTCGGGAACGGGGCTGAGGTCTGGCATGCCTGAGAGAGAGACTAGCTAAGGTTAAGAGGACTAAACCTGTACGCAGTGAAAGTGATCCTGGGTTAAGGTCTGTTCCTCTGCTAATAAACTGTAAGTATAGCTCTTTCACACGAGGTACGGTTCTCTGATGACTGAGTGCTTTCACAGGTCCCTCACACAGAAGGGGGAAATTGCTGTGATTTTTTTTTTTTTTTTTTTTTAACTGGATGACAGACGAGGTCTACTAGAAGTTTGACTCAGTCTGGGGGTGAGTCTCAACACACTGCAGTCTTTTACTGCCTTAGCTCGTGATGCAGAAACATGTTTCTGTTCCTGGATCCATCTTCTGGAGAAGAGAAAAACACTTAAAAAGAGATCGAAGTAAAGGCATGCACATTCACGCACACTAACGCACACACACGGTCATGTTTTATAGCCTCACCGACAGTGGCCCACTGGAGTCCTCGGACCCAGTCCTCATGTCCATGCAAGGAATGAACCTTCTCAAACTGAACAGCACAGAAAGGCGCACATCAGTGCTGGCAATGTCCTTATGTGATTCATTTACGACAGGTTTAAAATAAAAATATAATGCATACACATACATACAAGTCATGCAAAAATGCTTGCTCACCTGTCTGTCATGCTGCACGTACAGGTGGACTCGGCAGTCATCGCCCCCACAGGCCAGGATTGGAACTGCAAGGGGAAGCGTGTCAACACACGTGAATGGCCACACAGAAGCTGGACAGCACCTTCAGAGAACGCGGGTGGGGGGAACATGCGATCCGAAACTGTGTGCAAGGGCAGCAAGGTGGGTGGGGTGAATAAATTTGAGGAAAGAGAGGGGAAAAGGGAAGCGGATCGACAGAAGGGAGGCAGCCGTCGCAGTGTGAAGAGTGGGGCAGACAAGACGGAGGCAGGAGAAGGACTGCTTACCTCCAGCGGCCGACAGCACCATCAGCGCCACATCCATCGTAAAGCCGCTCCCAAAGGGCAGTGTCTGGAGGCATTCGGCTGACAATTCAAACAAGAAGCGAAATCCTCCGCATTAATTACACTTAAATGTTAACGCAAAACCAGGGGTCTCAGAGAAGAGGGCCGGTTGCTGTCTGCAAAACACAAAACCAACCGCAGCTGACTGACTGAGGGGATTCAACAGTCACCAACAGGCGAGCACCCTTCGGTAGGTGGACCCAAGGATGGGAGCATCGCCCTCACCCAGGGCAGTTGGCACCAAACGTCTCTCAAACCCTCATCCCTCTGCCCTCAAGGTGAGAAATCAGCAATGATCCTTTTAAAGGGTGGATCCTCAAAGGCGCTCTCAGTTTGAACATGGAATTTGAAGTGACTGAAATTTTTTTTTTTTACTTTTAAGGGTATTAAAATTAGGCTGCAATAAAATCCAAATAAAGAGAAGCAATGTAGTCTTCAGAACAGCAGTCCTAGGAATACACCAGAGTAACAGCTGATACAACAGACTACTGCTGCATTTCACTAAAGATACATTAATACACATAGTAAAAAGAAAGGAAAATAGCCAAAATCTGCATAATAAGTCATATGAATGGTGGAGAGCTCCAAGATCTTAGGACTCACTACGTGGAAAGGAGAAAGACCTATTAAAAAAAAAAAAAAAAAAAAAAAAAAAAACTAGAATCAGTCAGATATCATCAGCCTTTTGCACCAAATCATTCAGAGCAGCTAACATCAAGAAAAGATCCATGTTCTCACAGGAGTCCCTGCTCTAATTTTTACCAGGGCAGTAATATGATTTACGATTTACTAACAGGCACAGTTACTCAATAGTGCTCCCCAGAATTAACATGAAGATAACAGCCACCTTGTAAATTGACATTCACACTGCGGGAAGCTCCTTACCTTGGTTACCCTGGTACAGCCAGATTTTAACGGTAGAGTCCGAAGCAGCAGATGCAATGAGTATCTGTGAAGATTTCTCAGCTTTCAAGTAAATAGCATCCACCGCGAATACTGGAGCTGTGTGGCCAAGGCACTGAGCAGACTGGGCAAACTGGAACACAAATAGAAACAATAGCATCTGTGGAGGACGATTTCGATAGAATGTGATAAGCATAAAAATAAATGGTGCTTGAGCAGGCTAAAGAGGTCTATCAGCATATCACAGATGCCCAATGGCAAAATTTCACAATGCAGCTCTCATTTACTACAGTGGCTCTCTGAATTCAAGATGTATAAGCTCTGTAAAGACCATAATTATACTGTATTTCCTGTATCATAAATACCTGAATGAAAATCCTCAACACAGCTTCCATAAGGACTTAGAGCAATGAAGACAGATTGAAATTTAAAACAGTCAAACTGAAGAAGTGATTACCTTCACAGTCCTCTGTCCATCTTGAGCCTCCCAAACAATAATAAGATTATCAGATCCTCCAGATACCAGATGATTCTCTGGACCTGTCAAATCACGTTCATTGAACAACAATCATGTATTCCATCCTTGCCAAAAATCACATAAACAGCTGACTGAACCCCCAAGCTGATTAACTAGGTAAAAAGGTACAAGTACCAAAAATCTAAGCCTACTTAATTTTCAGTTTCCAGCTCTTTAAAACGTCATTTTGCATTACACAAAATTATATAACATTTTGTCAAATAGGGGTCTATTCCTGGAAGCGGGCTTAACAAATTCTGTAGTTAAACCTGAATTCTTAATGGAGAAATACGGGCAGATTCGGAGAATCGATAGATCCTGTAGTTGAGCTTTCAGTTTTGTCCAATCAGAATTCAGGTGTAACAACAGCATTTGTTAAACGCACTTTCTGAAACGGGCCACAGGTTGCATGCAACAGGATGTTATCCAGAAACCTTAATATTAATCCAGAACAGCAACTCACCACAGTCTTCTTTGTGTACCCACTGCACTGCGTTTACCCTTCCTGTATGCCCGTTCAGAAGGGAGATGATTCTTGTCCGCTAACGTACAAGAGCAGCGACATTACTGTTAATATACATTCAGCCAACTCAGTTATTTTAACATATACAGCTTATTTAACTGTAACAGTATAACAAGACACAATGTCAGCTCAATATTTTTTGGCGTTAAACATTCAAGGAACATTATGTATCGTTTCATTCAGCCTGCCTAACTGACACAGACCAAATGCCTTAACACATACATTGCGACTACACCATGACTCGTGGGAAGATGTAAACAGTGATTCACGTGTATGTATGCACGCATTTCAAAATTAAAATTTTTTTACCTTTGGGTCATACAGAGCAACCGAATTGCAAGTTCCGAAAGCAATTAAGCCCCCTCTGCCCCAGGAAAGGACATTCGTGGCACGATTAGCACAACATGAAACATGACAATTTTGGATTAGGGGGGCCGCCATCTTTAATTCCACATCTGAATGGTGCAGCAAAGTAAAAATGACCGTAAAAAACAAACCAAACAAAGAAAAGTTCCTAGGAAATAGTTAGAATCTGTCCCCTAAAAGAGTCCACGTTAATATAATATAATATAATATAATGGTAAATAATATATGTTAAATTGTATATAGCATGTTTTGTCATAAAAGTGGGTGATGGGTTATTGGCTTGATTTTAAAATTGTTAAAATTAATTAAAAATGAGATTATTGTATAAACCAAAAATGTCCGTCATCTAATGGCTCACCCTGGTCAGGGCTGCAGGGGGGGGCCTGAAGCCTATCGCAGGTAGCGTGGGGCACACCCTCGACAGGATGCTTTGCTATCAATGAGCACATATAGGCATATACAGTCACAGACTGTACATTACAAAGGGAGAACATGCAAGCTGCATATGCAGGAATTGAACCCCTAACCACAGAGGTGTGTAGTTATACTGGTACCCAATAAGCCACCATGCTACCTTCATAAATTGTCTGTAATAAGAGTCTTCTGTGTCCATTGGTTGATTGTTTTTATTTTGCTTAAATGGTATACACTTTTGGGAGGGGGGCAGTGGTTAGTGCCTACAGGGTTGTGGGTTCAAATCCAACATCTGCTCTGTGTACAGGGAGTTTGCATGTTCTTTCTGTGAGATATAGGCCAAGTAGCATCTCTAAATTACCCTAGTGTGTGCCCTGCAATGGCTTGGCAGCCCATCCAGGGTGTATCCCTGCTTTGTGACCTATGCTTCCTGCAGCTGGCTCCTGTCCGGTCTGCAACCCTGACCAGGACACAGAGTTAGAAGATGGTTGGATGGTATATCACTCATAAATGTATTTGATTTCTGATTTTTGTATTATGCAATTAACTTACACCAATGATGGTTACAAAGAACATTATTTTTGATTAATATTTGTACAAGTTGTTAGGAGATATGCAGATGGATTATTTGTAACACTGAAGGGAATGTCTGAATGTCTCTTATATTACACTGAACATAAAAGCCTTTTTAAATACTTTTTATGCATTTGTTTGCTGAAAAACAATATATGGGGATTCAATATTTAGTCCTGTGATCATTAAGTTTTATGTCTGAGAGTAAAACTGAGATGTTATTTTGTGGAAAGAATTCTACTATCCAGTATCATACACCAGCTTCAAAGGAAAACACTTTGGTTTTTTGGAAAACGCGGGGACCAGCTCCGACATTCTCGCAGCATTTGCTGTATGCATGTTATTAAGGATCATGACACAATTTACCATGGCGCACTACCCCTGGTGGCTCTAGAGGGGGGTTACCAATTGTGTCTATTAATAAGGTCCCCTGTGCTCCATACTGACTGTTGCCGTGTTGTGCTTGACAACAGAATGTCAACGTGTACACCTGTGGGTCAGACACAAATAGACGAATGGTGTGATGCCGCAGGCTTTTGAGAAGCATGTTCATTTTCACTGTTGGCTGCTGGTATCACTGAACCTTGGACATATTTACATCTTTAAACAAAATCTGAGCACCTGTCTTTACCACTTTTACTGCACTGTGTTCTTCTTATTTTAATTTACATGGTATATGCCGCACCATTTTAATATAGACAATAGTATTGGTGGTCATGCCTTATATTTCAATCTGGGAGTTATGAGCCGTTGTCATACAAAGAAAATCACAGCCCACATCCTGTAATGCTGTATTGGATCTCCTAATGCTTTATGTTCAGCATCCTCTTTGTCTGTCCTGTTTAGTTCAGAACTGCTGGTAGCATGTGAAATACGATGTTCTTCTCTCTAACTTCAGATGAAGTCGTGCTGCTAATAGGATAACAAAAGTGAGCTTCTGTGGTTACTGGGAGTCTCATGCCAGCAGAAAGTCTCATATCTGGTGAGACTGTAAGGTATGGACTTTAAAAAACAGCCTTAGGACCCTATTTTCACATATTTCACACCTTTAATAGTCAATGCAAGTTTGGAATGTATATGGAAACATCAGCACTTTTGGTCATCACATAACACTTTTAATCTAAACTCTTTTTTAATGATTTACATGGCTGGATACTTTATGAAAGCATTCACATTAAGTACTCCAGGGCTCCTGGGTACTATAGCAAAACACCTCACAGAATACAAATTCTCAGGTGACAGTGTTAACTGCTGCACCACCTGCTGGCCAAAATGATTTAATGATTATTGTAAAAACTACCAAAATATCACCGTAATATTTCAAATAAGAGACTTTGATTATGGGTTGCTAAATTGAAGGTAAAGCCCTCCAGATATTCCTACAGAAGGAATCGGGACCACTGTTGTCACACAGCCCGGTGAACTGAACGAGAGAGGGGATGTCAGAAGTGGGTGACACACTGTAGCAGTGATTTGTGATTTGAGGGTGGTGGTTTGGTATGGTGCACCACGATGTTCTTTAGATCAGGGCTCTCACAAATCGAGAACCCCAGCCTCTCTATCAGACTTTACCAGGGACACAGCAAAGTCCAGAGAACAGCCCTGGTTCACAAGACATCTGCTCTCACCCAGAACACAGAAATAGGCAAGCCGGTTGGGGGGGGGGCGGTCGGACTGCTTCCTGGTCTCAGACGGCTGTCCCGGAGGCTCAGTGACAGTTTTGTCAGAGTCAATTTGATCAAATGTTTGATGGAATGAAAATCTAGTGAAAAATTCATCATCGGCAAAGCCTGGGTGCTCAGGCTAATGATGACACAGACAGCACGAAAAGGACAGACCACTAAGCCAAAACTAAAACACATTGGCAGGATACTATTCAGCTTCAGAGGCAACAACAAAATATTCCTTTATACAACATCTTTATGTTCAACAAAGAAACAAACAAAAAGCATAGATTGAAAGTGAATACATGCCTGAAAAAAACATTAATGATCCATTTCAAGCTTTAAAATTTAACCGGGGCATCTGCAATTCATTGCTTCATTCAGGAAACCACCTTAACATTACTATTAATTCATTATCACTTACAAATACAGGACAGAAACCACATATCACGCTGTGGAAGGTGAAGCCATGCAGTTTAGATCTTCCTGCTGTCTCCTTCATCTCGCTATTGAGACAGTCTCGCTGAAGCACTTCCTCTAGCTTTACTGCTGCAGCAATGCCATGCTCTGTGATAGGCCAGTATGACATTTGGAGATAATCTTATTAAAATGACGCTTTGTGTGTGTTCACAAATCACAGCTGCACCGACAATGCAATTGGCCTCAATCCGACGTACACATTCGCCTTTGAGGATGCAAGCTAGCACCCAAACTGGAAATCTCTCCTGGCAGCGAGGTTCCAATCTGGCACTTTCATGTTCATCTGCGGATTGTAGAGCAGACGCACGGGTATTTTTGGGCAAAGGCTCCATTTTGACAGCTGCGGAATGCTTAGGAGCAACTGTACCACTGTATCTGTAACTACAGCACCGTAGTCTCACAACTTTCGGGTTGTAGGTTCAAATTCCTGCTTGTTGAGGTTGCATGTTCTCCTTGTGATGGCATGAGCTTGCTCCGTTTAAAAACATGCACATAGCAAAACTGCTGACTCTAAATTAACCTTAGAGTATAAGTGTGTGTGCACAGGATTAGGCTGTTCTTCTCAGGTCTCCAATTCCTCAAGCTCTGTACTTCCTAGTATAAGGACCGAGATAACTGTGACCCTGTACGCCATCGGTTTTTATGTAAATGGATGGATGGATGGAACACAGGATGTTCACAGTGCCTTACACAGACCACCCGGAGTATTAGACAGTCAGCTGCAGTCTCACATCTGTTCTATAGGTGCTAGGTGTAGCATTCATCCTCCATCTGTTAAAAAACAGGGCGATTTGCATGCAGGAAGTATCCAGCACTATACCCTGCTCAGATTTCCCCACACCACCATCAGCGATCTCATTGGCCCACCAAATTACGTCTGGGACTCGTACATGTCATTCAGTGCTGAGCAATGTGCCTGCCATGTAATCGCTGTCATTAAATGAATTAAGCTTGTTTCCCTCTGCAAAATGGCCAAGGCAGATTGTAATTAAAGTGGTTTCAAAAAAACGGCATAACAATGGAGCTGGCAAAAGAGAGAGTGGTTTCATTTCCTATTAGTTATGCTCTCTGACAACATATTGGCACATTTGTGAGGAGAACTCATACAAGCCTTTTTTCAACAGCCTCCTCTTAATAGGCTGAACAATTAGCAAAATCAATCTTTTTTTTTTTTTCCCATCTGAAGATCTCCCATTTCAAATTCACAACTAAAGGAAGCATGAACTCATATTTGTAGACTTGGGTATTTGTTTTCTATATTTAGGAAAAGACTGAGCCACAGAGTTATGAACGACACCTTATTTCTTTTTTTCCAATGAAGAAATTCTATTAAGCTGTTCAAACCGTCGTAAATCAACACTTCTGTATAGAACTAGTGACAGGAGAGTCCAGTCATAGGTTTCCATTCACAGGACAGTCTTTCTGGAAATACAAATTAAACGCTTGCCAGTCAATAGTATGTGAGTGAGACAGACATGCTTAGCGGTTTGCAAGTATCTTAGCGTTTCCTATTAGCTTACCCAGTAACTGATGGTATCAATATATCTTGTGGTATTACTTTACATGCTACTATTTACACAAGACTTGTCCTTTTGTACCTACTGTTCTACTTGGACTCATTAATTTGTCCTGCCTGGTGCTGGCCTGAGGAGGACAGGCTTCCCCTTTGAGTCTGGCTC
>JAACJT020023261.1:0-24249 GCA_009936485.2 Gymnarchus niloticus | reverse complement strand
GGCGAGCCGTACAATTCAGCGATGCCGCGCTCTGCCCGTTTGGTTGCGTGGTCCGTGTCCTCCGTGTTAGCGGGGGGGGGTGTGGTGTGGTGCCGTGGCGGGTGGGTACGTCCCCGTGTGGTGGGGTGCGAGATAAGGATCGGTTTATTACACGACACCTTGAGACGTTTTCCTGTGATTTTTTTTCCCAGTACTTTTCCCGAGATGCAGAAATCATCATACAGAAATTCTAAATGTTTACAGCCACAGCGGCAGTTACCTCTCGGCTTATATATTCCTTGCATAATCTCTGGAAATTCCCGTGACTCTGCTTGGCTGCATCGTCGAACCACTTTATTTTTTTCCCTGTCACCATCGCTGTGCGCCTCAGCGAAGAAACACGTGGAGCCTCGCGAGAGTGATGTGAAAGGCCTGCCAGCAGCGTGCCTTCCTTGAAGGGTACAACAGCCGTTCCTCAATCCGAGTTTAAACCCGTAGGTCCATTGCAGGTTCTGCATGATAACTGCACGATAACCCCAACCTGCGTGGCCACTGGAAAGCCTCGTTGTCTTCGTTCTCGCTGACCCCATTACAACCCCGCTCAGAAGAACAGGCTCAACTCAGCTGCGTTTCAGCAGAAACGCCTGTCTCACACTCTGAGCACTGCTTTAGAGACAATGGCGCTCTGACTCCGGGCGCTGATTCTTTCTCGATGACTTATTTACAAACAAGCATCTACTTTTCGAATGCTGGCCGTTAATCGTGCGTGCATAGGTGCCTTGAGAATGGAAACATGATGCCATCCTGCGAAAGAAAACAAATGCAGCTAAATGCAGGAAAAAATTAGGTTTTCTGTTAGTCTGTCCCTAAAGAGAGAAAGACAAGATGTGATGACGGGAGGCTAAGCTGTGAAGCTTGACTAATGGCTGACCTAATGAAGCCCATCAGTTTGATTAAAAGGGTAAACAGCCGTACTGTACGGCCCAGGAGAGACCGCTCAGCAGTAGGGCTGTTCATTCATGTGTTTGCTCGGCGCGTCCAGTGCTTTTTCATGGGAAGAGCCACAGGCTGGGCCTGCGTATCTGAGCCTTGTCGCCGTAAAGCAGGCTTTACGCTGTGCCCCGCTTCCAGACAGAGAAAAGCAATTTATCTATAAAAATGAGCTACCGTGAGGATAGAAGTGGCGTGCCGTCTCTCTCACACGGGGTAGAGCAGCCAGTTAAAACGCAGCTGGCTACGCTCCCCTCCCGCTCCTCGCGTCGCGGATTCCGGCCCGCTGTAACGACCTGAAACCCTCCGGAGATTACTGCATGGCAGCCGTTAATCTAGCCTTTTTTTTATGTATATTTTACTGTGATGTTTATTATTTTTTTTTCCTCCCGGTTTGCAGTCGCGTGCAGCTGAGTTGACATTCCTGAGCAGTACACCATAACAGATGTGACAGAATGTGAATTAGCTGGTTAATATATGTGGGGGGCCTCAGACAGACTGTACCAAAAACTACATCTGTCTGCAGTGTTACCCTTAAGCTCATGGTTCCAGTGGATATGAGTTATTAAAGATGCAGGCTCCCACACTGGGCTGGGCCAGGCCGGGCCTGGCGTTTCTGTCCGCTTTATGGATTTGCCTCCAATCAGCGGGCCAGGATCCAGGACAGCAGGCTGGCAAGTCGGACCCAGAATCGCTTCCAGCTTAGCGATCTCATGACACCTGGCCTGCAGGGCTTCTCCACAGCTTGGAGAGTGCCCCCCGAGCGCCAAACGAGGGGGTGAGGGGATAAGCGTCAGACTTCAGACATGGTCCAGGCTGACATCCGCGTTGGGGGAATCATTTGCGGGGCATCTGTGGTGTGAAAAACGGGCCAGCTGGATGAGTTCAGAAAGCGGTAGAAAACTCTGGAATGAATGGGCTTGCGAAATATTTTAGGAAGAGTCTGGACAGACCTTAGTTATGTGTAACTGTGTATTCCTACTTTTCATATTAACCTGTCAATCAAAATATTATTGATTCTGTATTCTTTAAATTAATTATGCTAGAAAATAGGGGATCCTTTCCTACATCACCTGGCTGTGCACCTGTTTTGCGCTGCAGGGTGCCAGTTGATGAGGTACAATGGGACGAGATGTACTCAGCTGGTAATGCCGCATATCTGCAAGAAGCTGCAGTAAATTGCAAGTGATCTGTGCAGCTGTGCAGGGGTTACAAAGGTGGACAATTGTGTTTACCAGGAGTCTCTCTTCTGTGGTATTTCACATGATGGTAAAGTGGAGTGTTGGTTTGGGAAACGCGGAGTTGGAAAAGTCGGATTTTCACTGGAACAGAAACGCGAGTTGAGACGGATTACTCGGCGGTCGGTGACTGACCCAGTGGTATTTCCTTCTCTTGGCACGCACAGCAGCTTCAAGGTTAATTAGCTACTCTAAGCTTCTGAAGCAGTGTGCTGAAAGGCGTTTATGAGAAACGTGCTCTGGAATATAGAGCACATCAGAGAAAAGGTGAGATCTTCACCAGTACACACATCTGCTAGGAAAATGAGCTGGACACCTCTCCAGAGGTGCCAAAGCACTGCACCACCCTCTAGACAGCAGCAGGGCGGGGCTGTGTGTCTCGATGTGGTCAGGCTGAGAAAATGGAAGCTGACTAAAGCATCAGGACCTAGCAAAACCGCCACCCCCCCCAACAATTTCATCTCCCAACTTTTCTTTTCCTTTTCTTATTTTTCTAGGCAGAATCCATTAGCTTCACAAGGGCCCCTTTTTCAAAGGGAGAGAACATCCTAGTTAACATGCAGAGCGTGCTGTAAAAGGAACCATTTTCAGAAGTGCAAAATGAAATATTTATGACACCGAGAGCACTGTCTGTTTGTGTGTGTGTGTGTGTGTGTGTGTGTGTGTGTGTGTGTGTGTGTGTGCATGCATGCGTGCTGACGGTTGGGGTGTGGAGCCCTATGAAACGACAAGGCTTGGTGCATCACTGCCCTGCCGCCCTCCAACCCCTGAGCTTCACTGTGATGATCCAGAGATGGTGTCATAGGACACTGAGCTCCCTCACATGACGCCAGAAGTCACAACTCCCCCATCTGATGGAACGGTGTGGGGTCAGGAATCCCCCCTCAGGTCGCTCTGAGAGGGTCATATCCGCGAGACTGCCCCCTTGGTAGGCCTGAAGTTGAATGTCACTGTAGTCGCTGCTTTATACATCTTAAAGAAGACGTTATTGAACTGGACTGATATTCTCTGGCATTTAATAAAGTCCTGAACCCCGTTTTGCAGTTTCACTGAGATTTCATATTAATTTATGACTGGATAAAAGAAATTATGGTGGTCTAGTTATCGAATACGTAATAAGAAGCCATTTGAATGTGCAGAATTATTACATTATCCAGGGTTTCGGGTCAGTAGAATGACCAAATGATCATAAGGCTTTAATTAAACATCGTTTTGTTAAAATATTTGAAACCTCTTAAAGGAATAAACTGGAAAAAAATATGTTTGGCTCAAAACTGAAGATAAAGGGGGTACAGCAGAGATTATGGGAAGAGAAAACTCAGCATAACCTGGTGCTCATCCCTTTTAAATGAACAAGAACGATTCGCTTTATTCTGTCAGTGTAGGGAGGCTAAGAAAACTACCGCTACCGCTACTAATTACTTGTAGTGAATTAGTTATCGATTTAAGAAATTCATTAAGGGGGTGAATGCAGATGGAACACGTTTTGGGGGGGTGCCCTTTCGTGGGAGGGATCAGGCCACAGGGGAGGGCTATTATCAAGGCCAGGGGATAGCTTGCTCTGGACGTTTCCGTAAAATCTGTGGTCCCGTCTAGCCCAGTTTTCTAGTTCTCTTTTCCTTTTCCCTACCCAGTTGTTCGTTTTCCCTGTTTCTCTCTTTGTTCTTTGTGGTTTTTCAGACTACTGGGAATTTTCCAGAACTCTCATCTGGGACCCGACACAATTTCCAGATTGCCTTTTGGCTTGGATGTTTGGATTTTACTGCTTTACTCTTTCCCCAGCTGGGCCACCTCTGTTGCATCAGCCCCTATTGCACTTGGGTCCATTTAGTCCAGTTAAATCTTTCCCGTACTAATTGTTCCTATGTTTGTTTATTTTACCCTGATCACCACAGATTTAGTTTTTTATACAGAGGGGAGTCTGCGTTTACCTAAGGCAAAACTGGCTTGATCGATTTTCGAGAAAATTTATATGCCTTGAATCTTCTGCCTCTGTTCAAAACAGGCTATTGTTTTCCACCATCGAGAGCGATTTGCGGAAGAGAATTCATACACCCAGCTGCCATACAGTCGGCTGTGGTGCTCAAGGAGTTTAGGAATGAAATGAAAAGAAAAAGAATTTAGCGGGATATGAGATAATGGGGAGCATCTCCTACCCTGGAGGTGGGAATTTGCATTTGCATAGTCAGACTGGCTCTGAGCAGGTTGGTCACGAAATAGAGGGACGCCATTTGTTTTTTTTTTTATTTTCAGCTCTGTGAACGCGGACAGAATGCACAGATCCTGTATGCAGCATCCCCTACAGCAGCAGCAGGCCCAGAATGAAAGCTGTACATGTGAAAACATTTGTCTTTTTATGAAGGAGGTTCTGGGCTGGTCCTGCTTGTATTAAGACAGCTATCTGACATTCCTGTGGTCCTGAAAGAACTGCTCTTGTGTCAGGAAAGGTCCCAGTTTTCAGAGAACTCCTGGTGTGCCCTCTAGCGAGAAAGCGATCTCGATTGCATCAGTGAGTAACCAGCTGTATGGAAGGAAAACACACACACAGACAGTCCTTGTACTCCATGGCTTTCCCTGGGAGTCTGTATCCGATAGGCAAATGTTCTGGCTGATGCTGACTTTGGTTGTTGGTGCTCTCTACCTCTATAGGAATAATACAATTCCCTCAACTCCTTAGTAAAAGCCTTGTTTTTTCAGATCTGACCTCACCTAACAAAACCAAGATCATAAATGTTTATGTGCCTTAACTCCAAATCTCAATGAGTACTGATAAGCAAGATAGGGGATGTGGACCTACACATAAATGCCAATAATCCATCCATCCATCCATCCATCCATCCATCCATCCATCCATCCATCCATCCATCTTCCAGCTGATTATCCACTATAGGATTGTGGTGAACCTGGTGCTTATTCCAGGCAGCACAAGGCAGTGGTACACCCTGAACGGGATGCCCGTCCATTGCAGACCACCAATGGTATGTTAGGTTTAGTCTCTCAGGGATATTATATGCCCAAAGCCCAATGCCCAATCCAGTTCCCTGTAGCTCCCATTCCTAAGCCCCAACATCTATTTTTGTTGTAGTGATTTGTTTTCAGTTCTCCCCACTCGTTTCTGTTTCTTTTTAATTCCCATGCCCTAATTATGTCTCCGTTCCTCCGTTCCTCGGCATCTTTGTGTCATGTGATCGTTTGACCACCCTGCTCAGACTCTTCCCGTCTTAGGCAATGTAAACAGTGTTTTGTTGTTGTTTTCCCTATAAAGTGTAGATTCATTGATTATACGCCATTCTGTATTAAAGTGACTTCTAAGGGAGTAGCATGTCCAATGCAAAATGAAGAAGCTGACGCAGGCAGGAGAGCTACAGGACCAGGAGGGGGTAGAATGTGCAGCCTGGGTGCCCACTCATATTTTGGGTGGGTACTGTATCGGGGGGTGCATCTCTGGTGACTCCAGGGTGATCATCCCCAGGGTGGTCATCCCCAGGGTGTCTCTTGTAGGGGGTAGGTGGGGAGGTGAGAACACTGGAAGTGTCCTAGGGTTACTAGTTTGTCACCAACTCTTATCATCACCTTGGTAGTGCCCCACCTGGGAAGATGCATGGTGAGATAGCTGGGGGGGGGTTGGGGCTTGTCAATCAACCACTCAGTCTTTCATATAAACTGCCCTCCTCATTCCCCTGACACTGGATCATCTCCATGCTGGCCTTGAGGTCCCAGAGTGCAGCTTTAATTAAAAAAATATACTGTGACAGTCACAGTACATCCCATAATTCCAAAGAAGGCTTTCAAGTAAGAAAAAACAACAGGTAAAGCTGATGATGATAAGCTTGAAGTGTCACGCTAGGATTACGCTCTCGGCGGCTCACGTCACTTTCCTGACCATTTCTGCTTTCTCCCCCCGACGCTAGTGGAACTGACTGTTGACATATTTATCCAGCTGTAAGGCAGCTACTTTAAAGCTGTATCACCACTCAGCCCAATGAAAAATTCTGTAAAAGTGATTTATTTCAGTGGCTCCTTTAAGATGGGCTGCTGTTGGCAACGCGTGGCTTATTGCACCTTCAAAGGCCCGCGACGGATTTAAACGGCAGATGGACGGGAAGTTTGAAAACCTCCATCAGAGTGATCCGTCACCAGCCCGGGACCCGAGAACCCAGCAAATCCCCTCTAATCCACTCGCGCGTGTGGATTTCAGTGGAGCGCATCGTAAATATCACAGAGGCAGCTGGGAGTTTGGGCGAGTTTCTCGGGGCTTCTTCTCACAAGCCGGACGCGGCGAGACCTGGAGTTCTCCGTGGTTAGGAGTGCAGTCTGCTGTTTATGGCAGAGTTGTGATAGTATGCCATTTATGAGGGGCTCTGACAAGGTACTAAGAATGGACAGAGCTGTGTGACACGGGCGTGGAGCGAAGGAACGGGGGTCATATTCCACAGACAGGAGAGGGGGACAGGTTGAATAAAAGCAGTGTGAGAGGATCAAAAGGAGAGTCCTTTCAGCATATATACATTCAGTGGGACAACAAGGATTGGATGGTGAAATGAAGTAGCCTAAATTAAGAATGAGGACACTAATGGTTATCTGACTCACCCTCCCGGGATTGATGGACGATACCCCCCACCTTTAAGTAAAGATACCACTGAAATATTTCAGGCGTTTTGATTTTAAGGCCACTGACATGGCACTTTCTGGGGAAAGAAGCTTATGTTTTTACTTGTTTACTTATAACCTGCTAATGGTAAGACATCAGTGCTCCCTTGTGGTACTGAATCAGGCTGTGTCCATGACCACTTCAGCACTCTGTAGTGATCCAAAGAGCCATTTCTAGATCTTTAATGCTGCAGATATTTTTGTCTCTCATCACTTCTGTGTTTGTGATCCCCAGATTGCACAGGATCATTCCGTGATCAGCACTGGAATGATGCACCCACCCCCTGCTTACGGCTTGGTGACTTCATCACACCCTTAAGGGTCCAACGATGTCCCCTGGGGTGACAATGCTTCAGCTATCCTTCTCTGCCCAGCATGTGCATCAGGAGATGGACTTTCTGTTAGATGAGACAGGAAGGAGAACTGCATTCTGGGAATGTGTCTTCTGCAGCATTGAGCTGGAACCGTGTGTTTGTTAAACGAAAATAACAGGACCACCGACTTGTAAAACATGTCAGTTCATTATCAGGCCGTCATTTCCAGTTGTAAGCAAGGTAAGCAGAGCAAATGTTGAGTTCTTGATGCTCTCTTAACCAAAGAGATTTTGCCATCCTGCAACAACCTTAATGAAACGCCATGTTCAAAGTTACAGCAGAAGAACCTCCTTCCCCTACTGGTAGACATAATTTTAGATCCCCTTAACTACCATGCCCCCTGCTGGTCCACTGTGACAGCCTGATGGCAACCAGCTCCGGGCCTGTCTCATGACTGCCGGAACAGTCTCCCCCCGCTCGAGGCGAAGCTTGCATACGGCTTGCATCATACACCCGGTCTGGGGAACAGCAGAACCAAGGCCCCCGCCTGCATACTTTGGCCCTCCGTTGTCCTGACCTTGTGAAGTGAGGCACAGGCCCAAAAGGGTTAAATGTGCATTATTGCATAACAGATTAGTGACAGATATTGATCACAGGGAATGCTTATCTCAGCTGATGTTATTTTCGCATTCTCTTTTTTGCTATATGCTACATCCACTCTGCCTGAATGCTACCATTTTTGTTGTGTGTGTTTTGGGCAAAAAAGCTGATCAGTTTACAAGTTACCCAGCATCCAGCACAACGAACGCATCTAAAATTATGTCTACCAGTAGGGGTGGGTGGAGTTCTTCTGTTCATTGCCCGCGGGACCATGTCATCAGTCCAGGTGGGTCTTGCCATGTGACCCAGAGTGTCTTAGCTTTGGTGGCTTCAGACCTATTAAAAACGATTAGCTCATTCGAGGAATTTCTCGTTCTCATCTTTTAGTATGTGGCTTGCCCTCTTTCGTCTTGAGGGTATAAAAACTGGATTAACATACCGTAGCTCCAACCATCTCGAGTCAGTCAAGCGAAATCATGCTGACTTCCTGGCCTTTGACCTTTGCTTTGCTTCAAACAGAAAAAGCAAGCAGAGCACTCAGGGAGCTTATCCTTCACCCGATCTGTGATGGAATGTAGTGATGCTGCAGTAAACACCGAGGGAAGGATCTGTACTTTTCTATATCTGTTTCTAACCTGCATCTGCCTCACATGTCGCTACTTTGCACTTTGATGGGAATGCAGTTTCCACTGAATTAAATACATTTGCATCGTCTGGGGGGGGGGGGGTGACTCGTGCACGTGTGTGTGCGTGCATCTGAGGGCTAACAGCGTGGAACATCTTGACCTGCAGTCATCTGCACCCGATGTAAACCTATAAGGCTGTGCTGATTTAAATCCTGGATTTTGACCTCAGTGACAGATGACAGAAGCTTATTCCACACACGCCAGGCCCTGTGCCTGAAGAGAAACTGCCTGGGATTAGATTAATAAAATAAAAGAAATGATATTTTTAAGTAACACCCAGCTGTGCACTGTGTATGTTTGCGACTCAGTATGAAGTATCATCATCGACGGCTCCCATTAGCAAAAAGCAAGCTCTTATCTGAATAGATTTTTAAAATGCAAAAGAGTACAAAACATCAGTTTATTATGCTCAAAATGCCATTCTTCTATTATCGAAAGTTCAATCTAAGCACTAACAAGTAACATTGTTAGGTTTCATTTTCTGCAGCCCCCCATGTCTCCATGGCCCTTTCACGCTGTATTTGGGGGTGAGGCGGAGCTGTCCTGGGTCAGTGGAGTTTGATTTTATTGAATACTACTGTCTGGCTGACACACAAGAAAACAAAAATCTGTCACAAATTTGGCTCCATCTGCAGCTTTGTCTTTCAGAGCCGATAAAGACACGAAGGGGGACAGGTGACCTCTCAAACCTCTGGCCTCTGATCTATGTTGGTTAACAAGCCTATCAAGCCCCGCCCCCTCTCCCCCTGAACGAGAACTTCACTGATTGCCACAGCAATCCCAGTTCAGATCAAAGGAACAGAAACAGACGCATAGCAAATATTAACGTTGTAGATGAAAGGGTTTTTAATCTGCTGAAAGTGTGACGCATCTCTGATTTACAATCACTGGAACTTGAGACAAAAGATCCTCAGGATCATGCATGAAGGAAAAAGAAAACAGGATTCTGCTCAGTGTGGTGAGAAGATCCATCCATCTTGTAACCGCTTCACCTGGTGGGGATTTGGCCTGGAGCCTATCCCAGGCAGCACAGGGCAGAGGGCTGGGGTACAGCCTGGATGGAATGCCAGTCCTTCACCGGGCATTTTAGAGGTGCCAGTTACCCTATCTGCCCACACGGCACAGGATGGGAATGCAAACTGCCAAGCAGTAAGCCACCGTGCCACCCGTGAGAGGAAGATGATTAGCAGAATCTGAATCTGAGCTTCTTCCTCCTTTGTGGACTCAGGTACTGAGCAGAACTCTCTGTAGGATTCCGTCTAGATAAGGCGATTTCGATGTTTTTAAGCACGCCTTCATTCAGCACGAGGTATGAGAAAATAAATTAACGTAACGCATGGTGTAGGATATTAAGAGAACATTGAGGCATGGAGAACTCTCTACCACAGGCCTCGTCATCACCATGACAGAGTTCTGCTCACGCGGGAAGCCGTCTGGGATGCGTCACGATCCCCTACCCCTGTCCTCTGCTGCTCACAGGCGGCTTTTTCTACACAAACCCCAGCCTGTAGCGATTCGCCGTGCCTCGGTTCTGACGTGAACTCATCACCCTTGTGTGGCACCGTCACCCGCGACACGGTAGCCCACCCCTACGCCACTTTGTAATTCACAGCCGGTTCTTATGGATGAACGCTGCCAGGTCGTGATACGGCTGTGGCTCGGTCTGGAGTTTAATGCCTTCTGCGCTCGTTTATTCTGCCTGTTTCCCAGCTCTGTGTGTCACTCAGCTAACTCCTGAATCCCCGTTACCCCAAATCTGTCAGCGGCAGTCCCTCTCCCTGCTCAGCACTGTTTCGACCGCTTCGGCCGGCGGGTGAACCCAAGGCTCGTATGAGCGGTCCTTACAGCTCCCCCTAAATGCCGGTTGCCCCCATCACCCGATCTCTCTGTGGGACCAATTATCCAGTGCTTCCTGAGGGCTGGCTTTCCACTGGTCAGCCGAAGCCCTGTCCTGCATTAAGGGAAGTGGTACCCTGTGCTGTCTACCAAGTCATCACCTGGGGCAGCCTCTTAGCAGGAACAACATTAGCACGGCTCTGCAAACGGGAGGAGTTCAAATGGCTGAGGAGCTACGCAGCCATGCTGACCAGCTAGGCACCTGTGACACCAGCAGGTGTGAGGCATCATCAAGCTGGGCGTGTGTGACTCAGAGGGCCACGGAATGAGCACGCGTCCTCTGTTCCCTGGAATCCTGCAAAGAAAGAGACATCACTCAGCCTGGCTAGACCAACGTTGATATTTATGGTGACAAGGACGGACATGCTTCTTCCATACCAAGAGCCGGGTCTGATGCTGCCATGAGTTCCTCATTCTGGTACCTTATCGTAACTCCCCCTCGACCGTAAGAGGCCCTCTTTACCGTATGGAGGCTGAATGTCATGGGAACACGAGGGGAGGAATGACTGGGTCCCGGAGGCCCGCTTCAGTGGGAATAATGAATCCACTGATCTTCTAACTGCTTATCCATTACAGGACCGTGGGGTGGGGGGTGGAGGGAGGTGGAGCATATCCCAGGCAGCATAGGGCACAAGCCTGGCGTACACCCTGGGCAGGATTTAATCGTTTGGTTATCTACTGCTCCCACCCCCCATGGAACCCCATGCAGTTCCAGTTTTCCAGAGACTCGGAGGAGATGCTGTGAGTCTGGGAGTGTGGAAAAGCTGCCGGTTCCAGTTCTGCTCCGAGCGTGAACCAGGGAACCAGGACCCGGCTGCTTGTTCCCCCTCAGGCGTCTGCATTTGGACGTCGGCATCTTGTTTTTGTCAGTTCACCCCCCCGGTCTCCAGGGTGGCTGTTAACATACCAACGGGATTTCTGGCTTACAGATTGCGGGTTCGAGCCAACAGGCACCCTTGCTGCAGTCTTAAAACACTAAGACTTTCAACTACAGTTTTACAACACAAGGACTTACGATCTGTTTGAATTTCTGTGGTGTTATGCAGAAAGATGCGAAAATAGGTTACTCATCCTTAAGTCAATGGTGATGTCCGGATTTTTTATCGGGGTAATTCAGGTTGAGTGCCTTGCTGTAAGGCACCACAGCAGCCCCCAGCCTTTGCGATATGAGGCCTCTCGAAGCCACACTTCGTTAGGTGACGTCCCCGCGGGTTGCGGATAGCACGGGAAGACTTGTGATTATAGCGTTAGGCTTGGAGGAAGCGTCAACACACGTGATCCCGATCACTGGGTTCATTATGAAACACATCAGGGTCACGGACTGTGTTGTAGTCAACAGGTCTGTTGATAATGGTCCTTTTAACTCTGAGAAATTAAATGTAATCAAAACACACGTGTGATAAGGTTTATTAAAATAGCGCGGATTAATGTTCGCTGTGCATTCGTCTCCTGCTCAGAAATTAAATTCGCCGTGACGCCAGCACATCGGGTTTAGCTGCACGTCGCAGGGGCAAACCCAATTTCTTTCTCACAACACGCTCTTGAGAAATCAGAGCACGCTCACAGGCTCACGACTCAGGCAGACAGGCTAAAATCAGGGGGCTGGGGTTACGAGAGAAAAACGGAGAGGAGTTTGCCTGCTGGAGAACAGAACCTCTTGCTCTGTGCGTGCGTGTGTGTGTTTGAGGAGGTGGAGCCTTCAGAGTCACGCTGAAGGCCTCGTGTCCAGCATCCTGGAACTTGGCTGAGGGGGGAACGACATGCAGCAGGACCCTTTACACAAGAGTCAGGGACCCTTTAAGTCTGGCTGTCCTCAGGAAGGGTGGGGCATAAACAGACGGGGGGCTTGGCAGCTCAGCTGATCGACAGCTGTGATGTTCCCACACTGTCACGCGTTATTCAATGTCATCTTACCTCGAGTTGGATTCCACACAATAAAACACAGTCACTCCAATGCTCCTCCAGCCAGTTTTGCGAGAGGTCCCCACAGTGGGTCCACCGTCTGCAATCCAAAAACTTCCTGTCACATTTTGTGAGGACATAATTACAGAGGGCAAACACTTACACCCCCCAAACTCGGCTAACTGCTGAGACATAATTAATCACATTCCCAACTAATTTGATCAGTCATGTTTAATGCATGCCCAATGCAACGGAACAAACAATTTGATTAGGGCTAAACTAGTTATGGTCCCCTGTGGAATTTATCACGAGTCATATCAAAGGCAACACCTCAAACTACTCGGTGAGAGGCTGGAAATGTCCCCCGCTATAATGCCAGCCTGCTGAGCCCGGGAACACAGGGACAATAAGAGCTGTACCTTCTGCTGTGGTGGACGACTCTGCATTATGCTTCAGTGCCATTGTTGTTAGGATCACAGGGACCCGATGAGATTCCTGATGGCATGTGGAGTCGGCAGCTTGAAAATGCCACGCTTGCTGCCCAGACTTTACAAGGATGTTAGAAAAAGGGCAAAAGAATTCTGTGTGATTAATATTTTTACTGGGTTCATACTCAGTGTAAAGCAGTCACCACACCGCCACCAGACACGAGTGCTTTTGTGTGAAAAGGTCGATCGAGGAAGTCAGCGATGGAGTTCGGGGGGAGGCTGGACAGAGACCCTGGATGAGACGTGAAGGACAGCCCAGAATGTGCCCATCGAAAGCTTGTGAAGGGAGGCAAGCACGTCGTCACGGTAACAGAACTTTGAGCCAGGGAGAGAAGTGAGCAGGGTTTTGGAAAACTCACGAGGAGGTTGCGAGAGAGGCAGAGAAGCAAACATGTTGGTGATCTCTCCAGGAAGTGGTTAGGCCTGAGAAGAGTAACGTCCCACACATTTCTTTTCCCTTGGGGACCACTAGGGGGTGGAGAAGTTAAGGAACTGGAAACAAGTTTGAAAGTTGCAGCCTGAAATCCCATCAGAGGCACAGCCATTGTATTTTCAAGCTTGGTGTCTGACAAATACAGCCTCACAAAAACATCTCTCTGTTTGCACAGGAAAGAGTGCAGCATTTTTACCAATTTTAAGCTCCATAAGCTGCCTGTGACAAAAACACCTATTAAGCCAATAGGTAACGTTTGCTATGGGAACACTATCAAGATATACTGCATATACTGCATAGATCATATGTCGTGAATATATTATCAGCATGAATGGCTAAATTGGTCCCTTAATGGTTCCTGTCCAGAAAGGGCTGCAGATTGGAAAGTACAGCTTAATTTCGGAAGGAAAAAAATAGACATGTATGAAAACGTGCTGGCTATGTTGGCATCACTCTAAGCTAGGAGTATAAATCTGAGTGCACAGCACATTAACAAAGTGGAGTGCGAAGCGGACGTTTTGTGTCCAAGGAGGTGCCTGAAGGGGAAGTCATCCCTGGCCGGTGGAGTAAAAAAAAAGAACAGCTTTCTTTCAGTGGAAGCTGAGGCAGGTCGTCTCACCCCACGGAATGCTGCAATCAGCAGGCACCTTTCAGCAACGGGGGGTGCCCCCTCCCAAGTGGTGCCTTGCGGACACTCAACTCTGGCCTGTGTGTGTTCACCGCCCTCCCTATGGGCAGCGGCTCCCGGAAAGTGAGAGAACGACGTGGCGCAGGAAGGAGTAAAGTCAGACGTCAGCACGTCTGGGCGTCAGGAAGAGCTTTGGCAACACATCCGAGCGCCTCGTGATTTTTTAAGGAAAACGACCCGCACTGAGTGAAGCCAGTTCGGTGCTTTATGACGTTTTCATTATGAGCTCTTTCCATCTCAGACTAGCCAAAATGCGTGTGGCTGACGGATTAGTGCGAGCGTTGGCTCCATGACCACCAGCCACCCACAAATAAGAATGCCACGTAAACTGGAACGAGCAATTAACAGCAGAAAAGTCGGCGCGATCAATTACAGAGTGCGACGCCAACACTAACGAGCAATTAACAGAGGGAAAGGCTAACTAGCGTGACCAATTAACAAAGTGCAACACAAAACCTGAACCATCAGACTGCGGTAAAAATGGAAACCCATCTGTTCTATTAGAAATACTCGCGTCACGGAAATTTTGTCAGATTGCTCATTTGTTTATTTGGCTTCTGTCGATGTGAGGCCCCCCTGCAGTTTGTTAGATATACCTCCAAAGTTTTGATTCATTTTCCGACTCCAGGAATCTGACCTACATTAATTCGAATGCTGTTTTTGCTGCAGATACAATACTTAAATAGTAAATAAAACCATACACCCGTCTATTTTTCCGTAACTGCTTATCCAGTACAGGGTCACGGCGAGTCTGCAGCCTATCTTGAGAGGACCCTGGGCACAAAGGTGACAAGGGACAGCCTGGATGGGAAGCAAATCAAACTAAACAAAATATCTTTTTCTGCAATTTTGTGAGCCATCATTTTTTTTTTTTACACCCAGATGGAATTACGTTCTAAAACTTCTGAGGGTTGCATGACAGATTTCCAAAGCAGGCGTATGACAGGATTGCCAAATGATATCTCCATAAGCAGCGAAATACGAAAGTACTCAAGTTGTGGTTCAACCATCTGAGAAGATGGGCTTTTGTATGCCAGGGACTCATCGGGCCTGGCTTACGTGCTCGCTCCAAGGACTTCCTCTTCTTTGGAAACAGCTACACCGAACAATGATGTCTTTCAGCAGTTATCTACAGAGAGATATTCAGGACACATTCTCCTCTGGACCTTTTCCACTGACAGCTGTTATCTACAGGCGACCCGCGATGCTGTCTGTCCACATGTGGGTTAATTTGAGTGAAAGTCTAGCATTCACAGCTCGTGTTGAAATTGGGTTGGACCCACCAACACTGCTGTGAGGTGTCAGTAGGATTGCAGTGTGGCCTTGAGCAGGGAAGCAGCCCACCAATTAAATTAAATTTTAAGAAAAAAAACCACAAGGTGACCTCAGAATGCAAAGCTGGCACTTACAGAAGGGGGAATTTGATGCTCAATTATGCTGTCCCTAATTGAAATTAAGGGGCTGGGATGTGTGCTTTCAAGCTCAATATGGCCTTAAGCCAGATCCCAAAACTCCAGTTCAAAAGCCACCGGTATGGAAGTCTTCTAAATCTCTAAACTCTAAATCAGCTCTCCACTTTCTTATTAAAGTATTTATTTGTTTGATTACACTGAATGGCCTCGCCAGGTGCTTAAAGGAGGAAAGTGTATCTTCCATAAATGCTTATTCAGTAGTGGGTCAGGGTAACCTTGGGTACGATTTGGGGCCTACCCAGGATGGGATTCACACTCACAGTCACACACTATGGAGAGTTTTAAGGTACCAGTCCACCTCTTATCAGACTGAGGTGGGAAACCGGAACACTTAGAAGAAATCCAGGTGAACACGAGGAGAACCTGCAAACTCCACAGTACCTGTAACCCTTAGCATACCCACTGACCCAAATATAATGGAGACAGCAGCTCTGAGAAACTGGAACTGCAGACCCTTGGGCTGGAGCCTGCATTTAGGGCCCAATTAATCCCTTAGTGTTTTTGGGTAAATAGCATCTTTTGACACTGTGTGAAACTGGCCTTGGTTGGCCAGAGTTGACAAGGGTTGGCTTGGGATCAATGGCAGCAAGACAAGCTTCAACCCAGAACACAGAACCTCTCTGTTGAGTGGAACGTTGGTGGAATCTGAGACAACCTTACACACATCTCCTTTTCATTGTGCCTGACAAATTGCCGATTCACAGCTAGCGGTCGATTTTGAATTTTAAAACACGTCATCACCGTCTGTAGAGAGACCAAATTGGCACAATCATATGCAAACCTATTTTCTTCCGTCAAGAGGAAGGCTGTCGAGATGTGTAACTAGGTTACGTTTATACGTCTGAATCTTCTGCAGACAGGCCTGGGGTGAATCGGAACAGAGACCTTTGTCATCCCAGCTGCATGTTTTCTTCCTCACTCCCAAGTCGGGGCTTCCTTCACCCCCACCATCGAAAGGATCAGCGAAAAATATCTGACACGTGAGAGATGAGCCGCCCCGAATCATTCACTGTGCTTCCTGCCACCAATCTAGGGCCACAGTGCCACATGTCCTGCCAGCTGGGAGGGGTAGAGGGCGGGACTTCCTGGAAGACCAGCGAGTGCCGCCATGCACTGTCCTTCTCCAGGGTGGTGGCACACATCGAGCTGCTTTGGCTTGACTTGTCACTATGGAGACCTGCATGCAGGGCCAGCAGGCACCCATCAGGCTCGTGAGAGGTTCTGATATGGATGCCCACTGACTGGCCACATTAAAGACTTACTCCTGTTTGGAGATGGAACTCAAGTGGCCATGTCACTGGTCTCCATGTCACAGAAGAAGCAGTTTTTTCCCATGGAGAGAGGAGGAGTTTACATGGAGGTCTCACTGTTTGGCTGATTGTAGCTGTCTGTGCACGTGGAGCTGGGAAAACCTCTGTACTCGGTCAGGGACCAGAGGTGGCCGCCTAATTAAAACACGCACATCTGTCAGGTGACACATCTTCTCCAGGGAAGATCTCCTTGATGGGACCGCTGTCCGTGCCGCAGTCCAATTTGATTTACATCCAAAAGGGAACATTTTCAATTTCACAGGTGAAAATTGAGGCAGAGGAAATTAAATGTGAAAATGCAACATTTCACGGGTGGCAACATCTGAACTCCGTGGTCTCGCCGTGGTGGCCTGGGAGGAGAATAATGGATGGACTTTGCCATCTTTCTGCGAAATGAACCTCATTCTCCCAACACGAAACAGACCATGAAACCAAAAAAGCCTATTTTTTTTTATAATGGGAAGGATTTTGTGTTGCAGGAGAAAACTGTTACTTTCACAGTTGTCACATGTTGACAAAATATGGGATTTAAATACTTCACAGGACGTTGGTTTGTATTTAGCAGAGATTGCTGAAGCATTCGCTAGACAGCTGGCCTAAATACGTTGGTGACATATAAAATTAAACCTGTCGCTAAACATCAAACTCTTCTCCCCGGTGAGCAGTTTTTATTAAAAAATGACAGTTATTGGAAATGGCAGTGAAAAACCTTACTGTGTGTGTCTCTGAGATGTTTTTCTGGAGGTCCTTAAGAGCAGGCATCGTCCTTAGCCAGCTGTTTTCTGTACACGGTATGTTTCCACGCATATATAATGGGACCTGTCACCAAAACTGCAGAGCATGGTGGTATCGACTGAGTCTTTCTTTAAGTACACACCTGCAGTTTCCCACTGGGGACTACCTGATAAAATGAGAAGGAGACAGACAGACAGACAGACAGACAGGCAGGCAGGCAGGCATTCTCCCAGTCTCGCGCACTCCCGAAGGCTTCTCCGGTAAAGTTCACTTGCACACCCAGGTGTCGGAAATGCAGGAATAACTTCCCCCAGAGCCGGAGGTGGTGGATCTGGCGATTCACTCCAGTGGTTGGGAGCAGTGGTAAGCAGCACAGGAGCCCAAGGAAAGCAGTTTCTGAGATTTACTGTTGACTCAGCTAGCGGGCAGCTAAGGGAACTCTGCAGACATGCCTGTACTTATCAAAACGAGCTCTGTCACCTCTCAGCTTACAGTGTTGCTCCATCCTTTAACAAGATACGGCTGGACCCTCCAAACCCATGGCATCCGTGTGAGAGTGGCACTGGGAGTCACCATGTAAAGGTCGTGTCACAGAGCTCTTTGTTCCACAGACCGAGTACAAGTTGTGCTAAAATTTCAGCCATTTTTTGCTTATGACTGGAGATCTGTTTTTCAGATGATGGGACAAATGACGCTTCAAAACCTGTGGTAGATCAAAGTATTCAGCAGCATTGATTGGTTAGTTCAGGATACTCCCACCCACCATGGGTTTTAAAGCCTCATTTGTCCCATCACTAGTGTAATCTAATCGAGGCAGGTGCAGTAAATTGAAAAAAGAAAATATAATCACATTGAGAAAATGCTTTTTTGCTGCACTCTCAGAGGTTCTTTCAAGATGCGGTGTTTTGCAGATTGCAGCTGGAGCAGATTCGATTCCCTAGATAACAGGACTATACGGCTGTATTGATGTGTCCTCAGAAAAAAAAAATAGATAAAGAGGACAGAAAAATCATAATCATGCTGCTAACTAATGCCTGGTCTGCTTCAGGTCTGGACCTCAGTCAACGGGAGCTCAATAAGAATTCAGCTGCTTTCACATCAGCACGTGTTTTTGAAGTCGCCTGTGTGGTACTTGGGGTTCTTAATGCTGGTATGATGGGTCCTGAGAGGCTTCTCAACATCTCACGTCGTCTCACTGTTATGGCCTGATTCTGCCAGGCCTGGGCTGGCCCGTCCACCTTCTTCTGCACCTTCAGATGACTCACCTGAACCTGGCCTCACCCAACAGGATCACATCCTGAGAAAGTTCCTTTTACCTGCAGCCCTTAGGACTCTAAGCCTGAGCATTTTAGTTCAATATGACCTCATATATCCAATACCACCGTAACCTTGTAAAATGCACAATTAGAAGGTGGCAAATAAACAATTATGGATAATGTCAGGGTCATAATCAGTCCAGTGAGGAGTGTCTTTTTTGGGGTGACGATGCCCGCAAAGCCTGGCATTGTGCAGCTGAAATTCCAGCCTGTATAACAAATGTCTCATCCGTGTCTCATCTCCCTCTATCCCATTGTGCCAGTCGGACCTGCCAGAGCATGGTGGTAATCATGTGACTCTATGAGTCAGCGCTATCCTGGCGCAAACCATTGCTCCTGGGTACCAGTTTCGGCTTTGGTAGCAAAGGTGGAGAGATGGGGTGGAGTTTGGGTCTGACGCCAATAGACTGTTAGTCATACTGACGCCCCTGTGTCTCGGGGTTAAAGTACTAAACGTGAACTTCGTTACTGAGTTGAAATAGAACGGTCCACACTAAGAGCAGCCCCCCCCAACCATTTCCCCATGGCAACCAGGACATGACTCCTCACAACACGAGGAGGTAATCCAGCCTTGTCTATTTTTATCATTCTTTCCTTTTTTATCACAGACACTCGTGTTTTGTTTGTCACTCCACAAAAAAATCCACCCCCCCATTTTCTTTTTACTTCGAGCCGCCAGCAATAAACACGTAACCAAATAAAAAGTGCATGAACTTCTGAAGCTGGTCTGATACCCACAACCTTTCCTTTATTAAATCCTCGATTCTCTGCTATAAGTGACAGCAACTCCAATATAATATCCATTAAAACCCACTCTGAGGCTCCTCCTTCAGGTCATATTGATAACAACAGCACAAAGACAGCATTGAAGGTGACACAGATTTCAATCAATATACTCTGTATACCGCAGGGATGGGGACACAGTTTAAAAGGATGCTTTTAATGTTAAATATATATAAATATATATATACCACCTGGCCAGCTGATGGTGTAAATGGCATTCAACTGGGAGAAATACATCTAGGTTGTGATATATTTCTTAAATAAATTCAGTGGACTCTGATAAATTCACAAGGCAAATCAAATCCTTCTTCTGAAGAACACAGCTGTTACCTGCGCCTTCCTGAACTGTCTTACTCAGGCATGATGGGAGTGGTCCTAAGAAGGGGTCCTGGCTTGATATATGCTGACAAGCACCACCAATCATCCGGACTTGAGTCCTCCTCCTGCACACCTCCCATTCAATCAGGAGCCCAGGACCTTTTGACCTACATGACCATTGGCCTTCAAACCTGCCTGCCTGGGTGGGACGGCCCAGTTTTGGCTCAGTGAAAACAGCTTCATCAGACTCCGTGAGTCTTTTGTGAGCGCATGGATTCTGCATGCTTGCTTTTTTCTTGCTGTAGGCATGCTAAAGCGAAGGGGCAGCGCTGCAGATCTATATTTAATTGAAAGAAAAACTGCTAGGAGCAGAGTGGCTGAACTGAGATTTGAAGCTCAAGCCGAGAGCGTTCAAATATCTAAAAAGCAAACAGCTTTGAAGTGGACATATTGTCCGCAAAACGTATGTCAAGGCTTGTTAAATATCTTCCTCTTTCAGAGAGGAATGTATACAGCAAATGTATTCAGAACATTTTAATAAACTAAACTGACCATCTGCTTAGGGAGCAGTGCAAAATCTGAAAGTGCTGTTTATGGTCTGCAGCTTAATAATTGATGTCATTAATACATAGGCATGTGCTAATGGGAATTCCGGATAGACTGGGGTGGGAAAAAAAAAAAAATAAAATCACAGAGCTCTAAACAACAGTTAAAAAGCAAGTGAAAACAAGGATTTTTACAGAGCTTCCTAACCAAGGGCAAATTCTGTCTAGACATTGGATAATAGCGAATATTCAGATGGTGGTAGGCAGAGAAAGATGGTAATGATAACAATGTAAACTATAAAAATATGAAGAATCAAAGAGAGCAACGCTGGACCACACATGATATGAGGAAAGCATGAAAGGCCACATTAATAAAGTGTTTTGTAATGCTAATACGCTGTTTTGCTTGAAATCAGCCTCATCTTTTATGAGACGTGAGCCGGCTAAACTTTCTCTCCACTTAGATCTTCACTCCACAAGACAGCAACTCTGAGACACTGACTGCCTTTTACAAGCAAAGTAGGTTTATAGACATTGGACTGTAGTGGCAATCGGTAGTGGATGTCAAAAACTAAAAGAAGCAGAGTTTCCTCACAGGGCATCGTTAGGGAGGAGAAAGAGCCACCGCCTCAAGGCAGGCCGGGACCTTCTAGACAACAACGTTTGAGCGGTCAGGCGGATGACTCACCAGACACCCGTCCTTTGGTCTCCTTCATGAACCAATTGGCAGGAAAGACACCCACACAGGGGGCATAAATAAATGAGGTGAGACGCAAAGAAGATTTAGTTGGGTAATTCCTTTGTGAAACTTTAAGGTGTCTGAATTCACATGTGTATAACAGGGCAAGGGTTTCCTCCTGTAGTCCTAACTGGAGTCTCTGAATTACCTGTAATGCATAATTGTGGGTGAATGCGTGCCCCGTAATGGACTGGCCTTCCAACCAGGGCGTTCCACAGCCTTTGTGGCTTATGCTTTCTGAGATAGTCCTGTACTGGAGATGAAGTTGGGAGATGGATGGATGGATGGATTTAATTAGTTTTCGGACCTCACAGAAACTCATATCCATTTGTGACATGATCTGTAGCATTACTTTCAGGTATTTTTCTGGGATATACGGAGATTGCAGTCTCTGTTGAGGAGTGAGGGGTCTTCTGCAGGTTCTCTTCCATGAGTAAGCCCATTACCTCCAGCTCACGTCCAGCATGAGCACTCCTTGTAAGTTCCTCCGCCTTTTCTACAGCTACGGTGCATCCGCTGGTATTTGTTGATCTGTGACAGATTTTTTTTTTTTTGTCCACCAGTAACTGGTTTATTAAAAATAACAAAAAAGGCCAAAGGTTAACGACACGTTAAAGTCAAAATATCGTAACGTAAGCAACAGGGGAGAAAGACAAAACTCTTGGAGATGAAAATTAAAGAAGGACAAATTATTGGCCACCAGAGTCACACGGGGAACATTTTCTGTCCGAACAACAATACTGTGAGCCCTTCAAATACACGGTTTATTGATTATAAAAAACACACTTCTATGCATCACGTGAGGATACGCAAGGACTTGGGGAATCAATCAGGCAAAATACAAAGCAGGAAATCTGAAAAATCAATCTGTTAAAAAATAATGCAGTGTTAATATGTATAGGTCACAGCTTACTTTATATTTTATAATATTATATATCACATATAGTGTAGATGTAATTAATGAAGGTTCCTTCAACTTTCACTAACCCACTTTTCCAAGCCTGAATGGTCAGTTTCCCAAAAGGTGTGGCATCCACAACTAATCTGAAGATTGAGAAGACACACATTATACCAGGTATGGTAAACTAGTCCAAGAAAACAGACTGCTTATCATTCCTTTAAAAGGGTTTACCAGCTCCCAGGCCTTTCTCTCTTAGTCTCCACCTCACAGACCGGTACAATTCGTACGTGAGGGAGGAGTTGATATGGACGTGGTTTCTGACAGCACAAATACACACACTTTTAATGGCAGAAGGTCCAGCCTCCGATTCACGGACGAGACACACACACACATCAAATTTGAGAAGGGGGTCTCTGGCGGAATGAGTGAGCGGGCCGTAGCCCATGGCTCCTTTCACTGAAAATGACGGCAGAGGCAAGAAAAAAATCTGCAGTCACCATGAAACCTGTTTTTTTTTTCGCCCCTCTGCCGCTGATCTTTCTTATGATCTTCTTGCGTAAATCAACTGCCAAAGAAAACTGCGGCCAAATTAACATGCCATCTTCAGCTTAGGCATCATATGATGCCGTAGTTCAATGACATCTTCGTGTCTTCACAACGTGAAACAAAACGACACAGCAATGGCACACTGGCGCCCGAATCCGGCTCTTGTTTTCACAGGGATACACAAATGGAAGAATCTATGGGATCGATGGCCACCTTCTGCAGGTAGGCAGGGTGCTGTGTTCTGGTAATTGACCAATCACACTCTTCCTGTGAGCCGACCAAGCCCTCATCGCCCACCATTTCTTGGAAACCCTACAGCTATCATACAACACAATAACAGAGTGATTTTCTCCAGGACAAAAGCGCTCTTAAGAATTACGGGTCTCTCGTTTTACTCCCAATCATGACATGAATCTATGGAGTGAAGTTATTTTACACGGGAATTTAATGCATTACAACGCATACAGTTCTAAATCAAGGGAGTGCAGCCTCAGCAGTGTACTGGATACTAACAGACTTTTGTGTAATATATTTATATATATCTTTTTACTTAAGTGATGCTTCCTTGTATAAAATTAATAGTACATTCTACTCATGACATCATTTGTTACGACTAATAATTCGGAAAATCAAAAGATCAGAATGAGTACACCAATTCAGTTATTTCTCCAACCAGTTCGGTAAAGCGGCACATTTTTGGCCAACGAACATTCACAACTTGCTACCACCGGGTCATGTGACTCCATGCAGACTTCCTGCTAACCTCAGGCTCCGTCAGGTCCTCAGTCAGCTGGGCCTTTGAGGTCAACGTCAGCGTGACGATCGACCACTCGGAGTGCATAGGTCAGTAGATAACGCCTGCCTCGTGTGGTGCCAACTTTCCTCTTGTGCGTTAGCATTCAATTTTGTGTCAAAGTTCAAAGTATGCAGTCTTCACATACAGAATTTAGCTTTCATCAGTTTATACCTTACGGACTTTATGCGGCTGTCATTGTTGCTCTTTTCACCAATTTTAGGTGGCATATTTGAAATCCTTTTTTAGAGGCATTGAAGTGATCTCCCATATTTCTTACATGTCCAAGTCAGTGTGTTGCCGTCTGTGTTGTTGGTTGATGGTGGTTTTGATTGCGAGCGACCAAACCCTTGAGATGAGATCCAGAAGCACCGTGGTGGCATGATAGAGGGAAAGGCTCCAGAGTTCCTTGCAGTTTCCCGGGGAGAGTGGCAGGTCGACACTGGCTGGTAAGATGATTGATCCTCACTTCTGGTGCTGTTTCAAGCTGCAGAGGGAGAGGCAGCACAAGCTCGAGTCTCGCAGTCCCTGGAACGAATGTCTGTTCCTAAAAATATTCACATTCACGCAGCACAGCCCAGAGGGTGACGGTGTTTGGCCCTGTGAATGCCCTCTTTCAAGACAACGGGAAAGTTTTCCTATCAGTGCAGCTGAGTGTTTATTGAAACGTTTCAGGTTAAATACCCAGCTCAAGGGGACAACAGCAGTGTCCCTGCTGAGACAGGAGCCAGCTGCCATCTGGGTCTGGGTCTGCCTTTCTTAACCATTACCCTTCACTGCCGAAGGAGAAGACTCTTAATGAACAACACGTGCTTTTTAACGACTCCAGAAAACAAGAAAACTAAAATGCTTTTTCTAAAAGTCCTTTTTCTTTGTTAAATGGGCCGAACAAATGGCTGCTGGACAAATTTTACTCACACGCTATAG
>JAACJT020023260.1:0-24250 GCA_009936485.2 Gymnarchus niloticus | reverse complement strand
GTGGAAACAATGAACATGAGTTTGGGCAGGCTCCGAGAGGCGGTGGAGGACAGGGCGGCCTGGCATGCTGTGGTCCACGGAGTCGCGAAGAGTCGGACACGACTGCGTGACTAAACAACAAGAACAACTGCAAAAAGACCAAAGACCAACAAAAATTAAATTGAATCAAATAAACATAATCAAAGAACTATTAAATTAAGTCACTCTAAAAGCAAATTTCAGACATAACTTATCCTTCCGAAATGATAACAATTTGTATTATATTCAATGCCATTTTTTCCTGATTTTAAAGGCTTGCTATTGCCACAGTGCATTGAAGATCTAAAATTGTTGACATTGTGTAAAATGCAGGGCTGGCCACACCCCCCACAAGCAGACCTGTCACACTCTAAGCTGATGTCCAGTCATGGCGAAGTAAGGGCAAAGGCACAGATTTTATCTGCATCCTAACCTGGGAGCAGTTTAATGGGCTTCATCGTGTAATTTACCATGATGGCTTATGTCTCATTTAGAGTGCCACGCCCATGCCAACCCAGCCACGCCCCACATAACTTCACACCTCATCCCCTGAATATTGAAACCAGCCGCATGTAATCAGGCTAATCTGTACATGTACTCAGGCTCCCTCGCCTGGTGGTGAGGTATTGACTGCTTCGACTGACGGTTTGTATCTGAAGATGTAACCTGATTACATATTTGATTTTTATTTTGTTTCTTCTTGGGCCTGCCATCATGTCATAATTGAGTACGCTGAGTCCAATCATACTAAAAGACTGTAAATGTCATAATATTTTCATGCAATTTGAACAATGATGTACATATCTTCAAAAATTGCATCATCCATTGTGGCCTAGTATAGAATAAAGTCAAGGTTTACTATCACTCAAATCAGTCCTTCAGTAGCTATGTGGACTGAAACCAGACAAAGGTTTCTCACATTTTTAAACAATCTTTCCTTATCACTCAGGAGTTTTTAAGATTCTTGGAATTGCCGAGGTGACTCAGTTGAAAATCATTATAAAAGTCCTCCCAGAGAAGAGGGCAGAAAAAGCAAATAAATGATTTTCCGTTCTTCACCGAACTCAGAGCCTATCCCAGGGAGCATAGGTCACAGTGTCACAATGCGGAGCACCCTGGATGTCATGATAGTCCATCACAAGCCAGCAATATAGAGAATGTAATTCAGACTTACAGACAGTTGTACTTCGTTAAAGTTTGTTGTCAAGTTTTGTCTTTCGTCAGTTTTTTTTTACTAGCTGTGTCTCTTCGTATCGGCGTTTATGTTTATTTCTTGACTCCAGCACATCACTGTTGCTCTGACAATGTTTCCTGACCTCAGAACGCTTTAGACATGCTCTCAAGACTAACTTAGTTGCAACGATACCAGAATGCATTGCCTGTGTACCCATGAAACCACAACATTTTTGGGTGGACTGTTGATAATGGAATGCTTTTGGTAGTCCGTGGGAAAAGGCATTGTATTAAGAGAAACTTCTGAGAAACTGGCATACAGAGAATTATGCATACAATTATACGGAGAATTATACTAATTAGCCAAAAATAGATGCACTTTCTTTTCTATCCATTCCTCTAAATAATATCTCATTTTTATTGATAGAGATTGAGGAAAACTCGTTTTCATTAGGAATTTTTTATTTTCCTAAGCTAATCAAACAATACATAGTCCAGCTTATAGCAGAATTCTTCGCTTAGACAATTATTTTTAATTAAATATGGTGTTTTACTTGTAGCTTTAACTTTCTGTAAGAACGTATCAGCGTAACGGAGATATTTCAGCACTAATGTGAAGTTGATGTTCTGTCAAAATAAAAATGGAATGAAAGAGAAGCAAGTAGCAAACAAACTAACATACTGGTGTACACATTTTTCATTTTGATATTATCAAATCATTTATGCTTGAGGCTAATAGCTACATGTTGTTCGACTGCGTGTCTTAATATTTACCTGCCAATGTGTGTTAGCGTTTGTGAAAGTGTCAAGACATTTTGTAGCTGCGTGAATTTAGATTTATGGTGTGTTTCGAAGTTGTGTCATGTGACCCAGGGATGGTTAAGTGATGCATTCATGAAGATGGAGACGAGGTTGCTTATCTGACTTTCCAGTGAAAATAAGAGGTCATCCAAAGTCTTCTTTCTAAGTCATTGTGTCTTTTCCCACGAATTATGGCACAGGAAAAAAACCGTTTTGAAATGAGTCCATATTCTGGGAATCTTAAAATCTCATCTTTCATTAATCTCATTTCATAATGTATCTCGTTTTTCAGAAAAAGGGATTTCTGTTTTGTTTTTTTTTTGTCAGGGGGTGGTGACACTTTCTGAAACGTGGTGTGGCTTACATTTAAATGTAATGAAAAAGCATTTCACTATATTTTTAATTTTTTATCAAGTAATAAAACAGCACATGAACAAAATAACTAAGAGCGTGTAATACTGGCAAACATTCCTGAAATATTTTGCGCTGCTGATTATCAACCTGGTGGATATTAAAAACTCTGAAAATTACATTATCATGCTGGGAGTATGACTATTTGTATTATGTGTGTATTACTTACAGATGGATGTCCGTCCGTCCATCCATCCATCCATCCATCCATCCATCTTCTAACTCCTTATCCCAGTCAGGCTTGCAGGCAGATCTGGAGAGTATCCTAGGCAGCATAGAGTATAAAGCTGGTCTACACCCTGAATGACTTACCCAGCCATTAAAGAGCAGTGCCGTGCAAGGCAGCAGAGCTAACTATTGAGCGACCACGCCCCGGATGTTCCAGTATTGCTACCTGCAACGCCAAAATCCTGTTCCATCCTCCAGCCCACGTCTTCACGATCCCCAGACGGAATCTGCAGCAATCTCAATAATATGAGTACGATCTGCCTCTGTGTTTCGATCTGTATGCCATTTGCCCAGTTCCCGTCCTGCTTATACATATACCAGTTAAATTCACCCCAGACCAGCAGACAAATGGGCACCCACCCCATCTCCTAAAAATCCTGGCCAAAGAGAGCACCTCCAGATGTGGGAATGAAAAGGGGAACCCCACCCCTCCCCCCCAATCTGTGCACCTGTCTGAACAGGTAAATCTGGTGGATTGATTTTCATGTACGTTAACTGTTAGAGTCGTCTGAAAGTAAGCAGAACGCTAGTCTTTATGTGGAATTTTTGCTCGTGAAAGTTTCGGGGTATTTCATGAGAACGGTGGGATTCCCATATGCTGCAGGAAAGCAAGAAAGATTTGGTATCAGTTTTCTGGGGGGAAGCTGGTCTGAGGAAGCTGTGAATTGGGGTTTCACCCCGGGATTTGGATAGTTCTCTTTTAGTCTTGAATTTTCATATCTCCATAGCTCTATGGCCTACGACTGTGGGTTATGGAATGGTTGTAAAAATCGTATTCATATATGCCAGGATTGACGTGATTATCACATTGCTGAGTAACCATTAGATTTGTAATGGGCTTCCCCATTGAGTCTGGTTCCTCCTAAGGTTTCTTCCTCTTGAGGGAGTTTTCCTTGCCACTGTCACCTTTGGCTTACTCTCTGGGGACTGTGGGCCCGGGACTATGTAAAGCGCTTTGTGACCGTGCTTCATGTTAAAAGTGCTATATAAATAGAATTGAATTGAATTGTCTGTCCCTAACTGACACATATTGCTATTAACTGTTAAGGATCTTCCTAGCTTGCAAGGTTTGATTGCCATTCTGGCAATCAATGAGGAATTAGTGCTGTTTCTCCGCATTTATTACTAAACCTATCAACATGATTTGTATAGATTTTTCCCATGGGCTGATTATGTGAAGAACTCACTTGTTAGAAAATCTACTACATAACTTCACCCCATTCTGGAGCATTTTAGGGTACTGACCTTCCCTGTCGATTGGTTGCAACACAGCAAGGAAGAATGGTGGATGATTCATGTATGACTGTAGTGAGCTATTTAATGACAAAAACAGCAGACTGGCTAATGATGATGCCCTCCTCTGCAAAACCAACCTGACCAGCCTTCTTATATGAGACGTATCTCTAGCTTTTTTCAAAAATGCTAAGACCACAGTTTACTGGTCCCATTCATCACTCAATTTGCCTCAGTATGCTGTCATCTCTAACTGTCTCCACAGTACCAAATTGATCTTACATTCCACATCCCTTTGTTATAACCACACGTACAGTCCCGTCCTTTCCAAGATACCTTGATGGCTTCCTCCCAGTCTCTCTTGCCATCTGTGAGGCACATCTGTCTGTTACTCCCCCTACAAACCTCAGTCTCTCTGACATGAAGTCATCAGCAGTCACCCAGACACTGAATGGTCCAATCCAGCTCCTGGATTGCTTTCAACAGAGTGGTAATACCACCTCAGCTTCTTGTAACAAATCTGACTTTAACCAAATTGCACCTTCGTCTTTCATCTGCACACAGAAAATGTGAATCCACGTTCAATTATAATGGTTTTCATGTATTCCATAAATACCAGTGGTTTCTAAATGCTTTGAGAAGATTTTTAAACAAGTCTCAGGGAGCAAAAGACAGATTACAAAATATGCATACTGGGACACATTAATATATCAGTCAGCCCATAAAAGTGGTTGATACTAAGATTCCGCAAATTTCATGGATTTCTATGAAAAACCCACTTATGTAGGACGAGTAAACTTTTATGATGAGAAAAGTAGTTCTCACGCAGAAAAGCTTCTTTCATAATTACGACAGTTGGCATGGGATTAATAATATGTATTACGTTTCTATCTGGGGTTGAGCCATGACTAAGCACGTGTATAATTATGCATGGTTAAGACCAAGGGAAATTCTTTTTGGTGAACGTTATTTAAAAGAGTTAGAAATATACAATGTGAGAGATGGACATCAGCTTTGGATGTGGATTTTGCTGAAACAACAAAAACCCACGTCTAAACATACAACCTCTCTGGGAGGGTACACTATGCCTTACTCATTTACTAACACTAAAACAACTACCAGAAGTGAAAAAAAAAAAAAAACACAAAAAGCATCCAAAGTGACCAAAATCCAAAAAGAGTTAGGCAAACTGGAAAGCTGAAATATTGTATTTTGAGACAAAAATCTTTAGGAGCTAATGTTACTGATTTGTGTGTAAACACAGTTCATTTGTGCTTAAGTACTGAAAACATTAAGTCTTTCCTGATCTGAGATACCAGCATTGTGGGAGTTCATGTTTCTTGTTTTAAGGTTCAGCTCGTAAGGTAGCTTATTTTGTATTTATAGTTCTTTGAGACTATATGGTTTTGCTGTCTCAGTTTGACAAATTGACATAATAATAAGTCAGTAAAGCACTGCTTAAAAAAGAAACTAAACCCTCTTTAATTCTGCAATAACTTAATTCTGAGCCAGTGTTGAACGGCAGCAGGCCTGTGTGAGAGCTAACGGACGACACTTTGAACACTCGCTCTAACTGTACGACTTGTTTTGTCAGCGTTTTTTGACTTGACTGCCACTTGACTTTGCCGTCTGGTTTTGATGTTCATCTTTGTGAACAGTGGGCAGATTTGTTGCAGGTGTTGCAAAGTACTGTAGGAGTACATAAAAGGGGCGTGGTGGGAAATAAAGGACACGTTTTGGGACAATTTTCTTAAGCTGTATTTCTGCCAAAGACTCATCAAAATCCACTCAAGATGAACAAAGTTATTGCAGAAATAAAAAGGGTTTAGTTTTCTTTGAAGCACAACATATATATATATATATATATATATATATATATATAATGATTTTTTATTAGCTGGGCCCCGGACAATGTCACAGATGCCATGTAGTGGGTCAGGCATTACCCTCAAATCCATCATCCATATCTTTTTCAGCAGGAGCACTGTAAGGGTAATTTTTAATGAGGTCAAAAATCAAGGGCATTGACCCAAAGAATGTCAGGAAGAAAACTTCTTTTTCCAGTATTCTCTGGGATTCTAACCAAGGAATCTGTCCAGCTGAAGAATCCAGGGTAGTGGGAAAGTGGTACGTAGGTCAGTGTGTTTTGGTCTTCTACTTTATTCTGTTTGATATTTTTTTAACATAATTCATTAATTAATGCAGCAAATAATTTACCTTCCATACAGCCAAGGCTCAACGTTTGTTGTAATGCTCTCTGAAAACTACATATTTCATTGTACTATGCAAAATTGGCTGCCTGTAACTAACACACATCAACAGAACACTTATCAAATTTTGTCTTGAAACAGTACGGTGCGTTCAGTACATTTGGTGGTAAGCAGTACTCAAAGTGCCACACATGTAGGAAAGCCTAAGATCCACTGCCAAATGGATGGAGTTTCACCCAGATTATTTGGAGATAAGATCGTAGCACAGGTCCTGCTGAGCTGCCGTTCCCCTTCGTCATTGTACCACATCCACCCACATGTGCATGCTTGCTGTCAATATCACCCTATCCTTCTTTCCGTCTCAGAAAGTGAGTCATTCTGCAGGCCGAGCGATTACAATCGCACATGCACGCACACACATTTACGCAATTGCTTGCTGGCAAGACTCACTGGTAACACAGCCGGCAATGAGTGTACACACACAAAATTAATAATTTACAAAATTAATTATTTATTATGCCCGACACATCAGCTACGTTGTTCTTGATGTTCCAAAACAGGAGGGAATTCAGTACCGTCTCATATTTTGGCATTTCCACGAGTACAACCGTTTTCTATAACTAAAGTACACAAAATATGTAGAAAATATTTTTTACTTGTCAATTCCATAATTCAAGCCGAGTGGATTTTATTGTCATATCATCTATACGTGACAGTTACAAACCCAGTTGAGCCTGGATCAAAATGTAATGCATCCCATGCCAAGTCATTGCCCAGGGCAGCATGAAATCCTCCTTTGGCAGAAGGGGGGCAGATGGGCAGGGTTTTGCTTAGGGCACCAAATGTGTCAGGACCCCCATTAGACACATCATAGATCCTGACATTTTGCATAATGCCAAGCAGTTCATATTATGTATGAGTATGCATGGCTTCCACTGAATAAAGCAATTGCTCCTTTTCTCCTTTGTCTTTCTCATTGCATAAGGATTAAGAAATTACTGAAGCATCTTAAGGAGAAGACGTGGTCAGACCAAGCAGATGGCTCGCTATTGTTAGCCCAAGCTCAGAATCAGAATCAGAATATCTTTATTGTCATTGTAACGAGTACGACAAAATTAAGTGCAGTCCCTGTGTCAGAGAGATGTGTACAGGCTTACAAGCTTTGCTGTGTAATAGCTAATATTAGTCGAAGCTTCGCTGTGTAATAGCTAATATTAGTCGAAGCTTCGCTGTGTAATAGCTAACAGATACATGCATAAAATTAACTTTCCTTCGGTTTCTTTCTATATCTTTTGAGGGCAAAATGCTGACTTGTTAAATTACCTAAGTATATAATATTCATACTTCAGAATCTACAGAATCACCTTTTCACTTTAACTATTCACTCATGCAGTGTACGAGTTAAAAAAATCACAACAGCATCATACTTGGCCGATTTTACCTGCTATGGCCAACTGTGCTTCTACTGAATTTTATAACACATCACAAAGTCCAGATTTTATGTTTTTGATGACCTTTTCATGTAACACCATTCATTTTTTGTTTGTACAGTATGATGCATGATGTTTTTATTGATTAAATTCAGTCCATTGAAAATAAAGTTATTGCTACCTCTATTGGCAAGAACATTTTCTCACATGAAATTTTTTATATTGTGTGAAAAACTCACATCAAAATAATCTGTTAAAATCCTTTTTAATATTATATTTATTGAATTCTAATTTTTATATGTTTTATGCACATTTTGAAATATGGGGGGGGGGGGATCAGGTGTGTCCAGGATGCCCAATATGCCACTAGGTTCCCCATAAGAAACAAAAACATATACCATACCTGTTTTTCTGGGGTTTTTTGAGTACGCAATAGTGACACGTCTGCACTGGCGCTCCAGCGCTCCAGGTCCCCAGAGTACTGTCCAGGTTTTGTGTCTGCCCACTGTGTTTCCTCCTCTGCCAATTGCCCTCGCCCTGATTGCCCTCATGTGTTCCACCTATGTCTTGGTGTTTAAGTCCGTGTCTCTCTTCTTGTCTTTGCCATGTGTTTGTTAGCACCAGCGTTGATTGTGTTCCACGTTCTTGTTGGGTTCTAGTTCCCAGTCAGCCTGTTCCCCTGTGTTTTCAGTAACAGCCCCTACCCCTTGTATTCAGGCCAGAGCCTGCTGGTTATTTTTGTGTAGTTTATGATTAAAACCCTTTTTGGAAATTGCGTCTGCGCCCTCTCAACTTGTTTTTTTGGCCCTGCACCATGGAATCTGGTGACAACTGTAACAAGTGGTTACTTTTTTGGTTAAAAAAATGGCTAATGTAAATAAAAATGATTCTGGATATTGCAACAAATACAACTTTCCTCAGTATTCTTTGTAATGTGATTTCACTCCAGTCTCTTTCCAGCTATGTTTGAATATCCATCCATCCATCCATCCATCCATCCATCCATCCATCCATCCATCCATCCATCTTCCATAACCACATACCCACTACTGAGTTCTGGAGAGCGTTATTACTCTCTAATAATAAGCCCTAATTATTACATCATTACTCTGTGCTTATTCATATCCCAGTAAGCACAAGCTATGAATGGAGTCAGTGGGTAGCACTGTGATCTCACAGCTCCTGGGTTTAGTCGTATCTATGGAGTTTGCGTGAAGTCCTTTGTGTGCCCTGTGATGCATTAGCATGCCATGATGGGCGTCCTCCCGTCAGAAGCTCTGTGTTTCCAAAAATAAGCTGCGGTGTCACTGTAACACCATAACAGATTACTGGATGCGCTCCTCTGACCCCATAAACTCCTCGTTAGGTACGCTTTAAAGAAAACTGCATTCCATCTTCTTATAGTAATAAGACAAATTAAATATACCAGCCTTCAGCCTGTCAGGAATGCCCTGATACTGCAAGGATGGTTGTGAGATACTGCTAAATGCTGGAGGAGGCACTTTAGCTCAGTGAAGAGTATTGTCACCTCATACCTTCAGGGGGTGGCAGTTTTGAATAGCCCCCTCTGACTCTTTGAGTGAGAAGTTTGCGTTTTCTCCTCAGCTTGCTTTGTTTTCCTCTGGCTGCTCTGGTTTCCTCTTGCGGTCTAAAAACATGCAGTTAGACCCATAATGCTCATTTACGCCCCATGATGGACGGACATCCTCTCCAAGGTGTTCCGTGGCCCCGTGCTTCCTAAGAGAGGCTCCAGGCTCACTGAGGCCCTCTATTCTAAAAGCAGTTGGAAGGTAGATGGGTGGTTTAATATTTTAACCTTCCCTGTAGGCTGAGATTAAACGTTGCTTTTCTCACCAATACAGTGACTGACTTAGACAGCAGAGCAGCTTTCTGGAAGTGTAGTAAGATTTAACAGCTTACAAGTTTTGAATGATATGTCAGTGACTTCAAACAAGGTAAAAATGAAAAACAAAATTCATTAAAACTGATAGCGGCCAGTAAATATTTGGGCGTGCTGTGCATGAGTATACATTTTTATTTGTATGGGTGATGCATTAATTTTACATTACATAAACATTCTTATTAGGCTTAATGTTGATATTTTGGTTTTATTATACAGTTGGCTATATGATTCTGTTTCCTGTGAGTTTTATTTTTTAGTCCTTTAAATACATTTTAAGTATTAGCATGAGTATTCCTTATGAAATATTATGATCTTATTCAAAGTACTCGAAAACACTAGTTACAAATTCTTCGACTGTAAATTTTGAACATCTGTTTCATATATTTCACTTACACAGTGTTTGGTGCATACTGTGTATTGGAAAAGGATATTCCATGTCGCCAAGGTGACCAAATGGAGTTAACCAGCTAAATATTAAATTATTGCTCTTTTTAAAATTCTTTGTCAAACACATCTGAATATATAAGCTTTAGTACTCTAAACAAAGGGGTTGTTTCTCATATAAATTATGTAAATATCAACAGCTGCAAAAGCATGAAAAACTGAGTCATACTTCATTACGAGCGTGAGTGTGAGGAACGTTGCATATAAAACAAATTTTACCATCTGCTTGTCATGTTAAGATTGCAAGGCTCCTCACAATGAACATAGAAGGCCACCGTGTAGCAGATAAGGTACTGTGGGATGAGGTAAACCACGTGGGCTTAGTATTAACCTTGGAAGCCTCTTAGAGGCCCCAACAGTTGAGTAACAAACAGTTGAGTAAAATATCTTTCGGAGGTAAACGGAAACAGAACCGGAGTATCACACAAAACCAAACAGTGGCGTGAGTCAGCTATCAGCGTTTTGCCAAATGCAAAACATAACACATTAAGAAAACACGCACAATAACGGAAATGCAGAAACATTAAGATAAGGCACATTGCGAAAACACAAAACGTTAATGAAATGCAAAAGCATTAAAAAAAATCACAACACAATAAGGAGAATGCAAAACATTAAAGAAACAAAAAAATTTTGAAAACAATTGTTCTGTGTGTTTTTTGGGGGTGGTGGGGGTTACCTTAATGTATTGTGCATTGTGCTTCAGAGCCAGATTTTTTATAAAACTGAATGGTAGGTTAAATCCTTGTCTTGAAATTATTTTAATAAAACATACGTACATGGTCTACAGCTACATAACACAGTGGGCCAATTCTGAACCTTAATGTCCCAGGATGATAGTTTTCAGTCAACCTCAGACCTAGATTGTTTTAATTTGTTAATTACCTGGATAGAAGAATACCAAAAATGTTATAAATAGTGCAAAGGAAAACATAATCCCTAAAATGTGTTAGATTCTGGGCCTCTTGGTATACCCCTGAATTACCCTGTGTTTACTCAAGATTCCATCCTGTGCCCTGTGCTTCCTGGAATAAACTCTGGTGGCACTGAGACACTGAACTGGATGGACGGATGGATGGACGGATGGATGGATGGATGGATGGATGGATGGATGGATGGATGGATGGGCATACACTAAAAAGAAGGTTAATTTTGGAGGTAAATGGCTAGCTAATCGAGGGTACAAATGCCAATCATTATTCCATTCTGACCCATAACAGATTAGCTGTATAACATGTAATATATAAAGCATTTATGAAGGGGTTTTTCTCTCACTACTTGGAATGAAATGTTTGGGACAAAGTCTGGCTTTTCCAATGTTGCCTTGACTGCAGAATATGCTTTTATGCTGAAGTGCTTATGGGACCAGACCTGATGTTTCAAACAGCATTTGGGAACGTGAAACTAACTAAAGCTTCTATTTACTTGAAAGAATATCTGAGTAATTCAAGTATCTGTATTGCTGTGTGTGTGTGTGTGTGTGTGTGTGTGTGTGTGTGTGTGTGTGTGTCAAAGAAGTACTTTCTACTGGAAAGTACACCCGGGATCTAAAGGAATGTGTGGTTTGTGGGCTTGCAGGCTTGCAAAATGTTTGGTACATATCTAACACCCAGCTGTAAAATTACAGGCTTATGTGAGCAGGTTACCATAGCACTTTGGCAATTAACCAGCTTCAGCCAAGGCTACTTCTGCATTCTCACATATTGCGGTAAAATGCGGTCAGCAATTAAAGGAGCTGCAAGCTGTGGCACTGAGCCCCTGGTGGCTGAGGGACGTGGCGGCCATTCATCTCACCACAAAGTGTACGTTGCTCCGAATAGGGTTACTGAGACCAACCCCTAGAGTCAGACGTGGGGGATGTCAGTCGCTGGTGAGCAACCGGTGGTCGAACCAAAAGAGCCGTGTTCAAGAATCTTGTGGACTCTCCACCTAAAATGTGAGACACGAGGGTAAGGTGCAGTCCAATGTGGGAAGAACCACGGTAGATTAGATTTGGGCAGTGAACACTGGCTTTAGGAATGCGGATGGTCACCTCTGTGGTCAGGGGGAGCCCAAGTTAGTGCGGGGGATTGAACATGGAGGAGGTTGGATAGGCCAGGATGACCCAGAGGAGCTGTCAGTGTTTGCTGAGAACATCTGACTAAAGCATCTATGCTCGAAGAAGTCAACTCACACCTGAGGAATAACTTCTACTGCATGCCAAATGGGGATTGGGCCATCGAAGCTGAATGGATCGTGTTTAAGACCTTGATCATTGCAATGGCTGCAGGGTGCTCTGGCCAGAAGGCAGTCAGTGCCTGTTTAAATGACAACATTAGGACTCACTGCTGGACACCTCAGATGAGGGAATCTGTCAAGTTGAAGAGAAAGCCTTCAGGACAATGCTTGTGTGGGGGTCTACTAACACAGTGGAAAGGTGCTGACAGGCCAAAAAAGGTGCAGCAATGGCAATCATGGAGGTGAAAGCTTGTGGATGGGAGGAGTTTGGAGAGGCCCTGGTGAGGTGGCCTCAGACGTGTTCTGGTCAAATCAAGGATCCAAGAGAAATAATACAAATTTGAACCTGGCCGTGGATCAGTGGACCAACTGTTCTCCATCAGAATGCTATGTGAGGGTTCATGGGAATATGTTGGAGAAGGCATGGCTGCATGCCCTAGGACACACTGTGGGAAATGCTAAAAGAACACAAGGCACAGGGCTGCTGCTGTGTGATATTGACTCCTCATACAAATGCAGTACGAGTCGTGTCTGCACCCTTGGCATAAAATCGAAACCGTTTTGAGTTGCTGTTGGCCTCTGTCTGGGGTACATCTTGTCTCTGGTGCTATTTGTTATTTTCACAAACAGGATATCAAACTGCTGCCATGGTTAGAAGGGGACCGGGTATTGGGTGCCAAAGGTGACATTCTTACTACTTGTAGATGATGTCATGGTTTTAGCCTCCTCCAACCGTGAGCTCCGACATGCACATGAATGATTTTATACCAAGTGCGAAGCGGTGGGAGCGAGAATTATCACCTCCAAATTGGAGCCCATGTTACACTCTTGGAAGGAAGTTAATTGCTTGTTCCAGGTCAGGGGGAGAGACTTTCTTTAGTAAACCTCAGGATCTGGTTTATCAGTGAAGATTTGCTATCTGTGAAGTGTAGAACTTTCATTCAGAATTACAGACATCTCTTGATCATTAAGCTTTTGCCTCAAAAGGTTGTGTTACAAAATATTAAGTTAGGGCCTGGGGTTCCACTAATTTTGTTTATGCCATTTTCATTTGTATTATTGTTTAAAATAATATTGTAAGTCATAATCCAAAGCTAAGTGTCTGATCTGTGGAATCTGAAATAAAGAATGGGAATGTTTTCGTCACTTTGAACTTATTTCATGGAAAACTGTGATTCTTTTATGAAAAGCGGAAGGGTGCCAGTACTTCTGGCTGTGTCTCTATTGAGAAACCACGTGCGTGACAAAAATGCACACCCAGCTAGACAAAAATTGAGAAAAACAGATATGAGAAGAGAAAACGGCCCTTTTTCACAGTTTTCCGGCCTGTGTAGGAACTGCTAAGCTTCTCTGTGCGCTGCGCAGTCAAGTTATTTTGGACTGCATGACCACTGGGGAGACTGGAATACAGTGGGACTGGTGCTCACATGGCAAAAGACGCAAACAGATGGGAGGGGGGATGACTAATGATAACAGGAGGAAAAGGATTCTGTGTACCAAAGTGTCATGTACACGTGCTTTACACTTAATCAGAATCCTGTGATGATAAGGGAGCTACATAAAATTACATCTATTGTGTAGGACTGCAATATACGAACAATTAAATGCGATAACGTGATTTAACACTGAATCTGAAGGAGGGGCTCAGTGAAAAATTCTCCACTTTTCAGTTGTTTCTGTAACTTTTAACCTACTTTCACTAATCTGCATACCCTAAACATGTCGAGAAACTTTCAACAAGTGTCTGCTCTTTTCTCACAAATTTTCCGAAGTGCTTAATTAAGAGTGGAAAATCAAAATGTGGTACTTATCCAACTGTGTGGTAAGTATTCTTGTTTTCGAAGTGCGTTCGTTTTTACGCTAACTGCAATTGGGTCTGGTTAGCATTCCTTACTAGTTATTTTACATATCTAACAAATTACAACATGGCGTAAAATAAGGCTAGGTTCCCTTCATGTACAGTGTACATGTACAATGTACAGTACATTCTCTCTGTGTTACTTCTTTAAATGTTTAGCGGACAAAAATATTTATTAATATTGTCACTGGCCACCCTTGCAACTCTCGTCCGGCACAGTATGGAATTGTGCCAGTCCCCCCGAACCGCCACTAGCCGCGATGTCACACACACCATCGACAAGCCGCAGCTGGTGGCGACGGCGAGCCAGTCAGGGACCGTCACCCCCAAAAGAGGCGTATTTAAAGACGTGGGCAGACCGCTAGGGAAGAAATGGAGAAATGGGGCCCAACGAACCCTTGTCATCTATCCGATTTGTGCATCAGCAACCCAGAAAACTTGTGTTCCCCTTTACTAAAGAAATTATGCACTAACTGTCTAGGCTATAATATGGAAATTGTATTCTTTTTAGACTGGCACTTGCATTCCCTCATGTTAGCTCTTAGCTTACGTTAGCTTTCCCCTTCACATTAAAACACATGCTCATTTTATCACACGCTCTATATTTTTGCTATCTGCGTCTAATCCAACAAAAGCATTTTTGGCCTTTGACATGTGCCTTTTTAAACATTCTAATGAGGTCTTTTATGGAAGTCAGCCTTCATGTTCCATCCACGTATCCATGGCATGGCCACGGAGGACCTGGAGCCTGTCCCAGACAGCATAGGGCACAAGGCCAGAGTATACCATCAGCTGGATGTCAGTTCATCGCAGGGCAGAAGCTCACCATGGGCATTGCAGTTAGTGTAACTGAATGCCATTGGATTTTGGGAAGAAAGCAGAATACCAAATTCCACACATACAAGTTCAGAGACATTTGCAGAGAAGTGACAGCACTCAACCCTTCAACCCTGAAGGTCTGAGGGAATACTGCTGCCTCAGATGGACCAGCAATAATATTTAGAAATTCTTAATATAGAAATGCAAAGGAATATGTCGTTATTCTTAATTTTGCGAGGCTGATAGACCTATAATATTCATAAATAAAACACCAGCAGTTTTTTTGTAATTTGTTTTTGCCTTGAAAGTACTGACCATCCCAAAACAAATCAAGCATTTTCAAAAAAGATGACGGCACACAGGAAGTGCCCTGCCCGTTCTCAAGCAGGATGTGTTACATTTTTTCTTTAAACACATTCACACTTGAGACCACCCTTCACAGAGCTTGTGCTGTGAAATATTCATGCAGCAACATGACAGCTCTGAACTTCCTCATTCATGTCACATTTGCACCAGCGCTCCGGATCCTTAAGGACTGATTGGGTTTTGGGTTTTGCCCATGTAACTTGTTTTCCTTGTTTAGAGTCGCCTTTGCCCTCATTGCCCTCATGTGTCCCACCTGGTTCCTTTGTTACCTTAGCCATAGTTCCCCGCATGGCTGGGTCGAGTATTTGTTGTGTTGCGTGTTCAGTTGGTTTGTTGTGTTTAGTATTCCGTAAGGGGCATTACCAGTCCTGTTTTTAATCCTTAGTCTTGTTCCCAGGTCATGGACTAATAATGCCCCAGTTTATCCCTTGGTTGATTATTAAACCCCGTTTGCTATTGCACTTGCGTCCTTAACATCTTCACTTCAAGGCCCCGCTTCCCATGCCTGCGTGCGGCCCATGACACTTCAGATAGGGGACCGAGTGCTTTAATGCCTTTTAAAGATAAAGACAGTAAGGAAATGTCCGAAAACTCAACACGGACAATAGCAGTACTTTTTCATTCATTGTTAACACTTCAAATTGTTTAACTTGTCATTTATTTGGAATGTGTCGTGATGACTAGCTGTCAGCTTGGATTGCAGCTGACCATAAAACTATAATATTATACTATTGACTGGGATGTACTGCCTCATTGTTTTTGTTTTCCAAAGTAAATAATAAAAAGAAAAATGTGGACATGCTGTCAATTGTTTTCTCACAGGACAGTCAATTACACAAACATTCATCCAGTGTCCTGTAAATGTTTCTAACTGATGACAGTGAGAAGTCAAAGCTGAACCAACTTTACTGTAAAAAAAAAAAAAAAAGTGGCTAATGCACTAATGCAGCAGTGTCCTAAAACCTGAATGATTGTATTTTTATGTTTTCCCATTTTAGGACAATGCTGCCTAAATCACTTTGGTTTATAATGTTTTTTCTTTGAATAATTACACTTCGATGGAAGTTTTTTTTTCCAAAAGAGTGACTCAGTGGATAAACGTGTTTATCACACACCTCAAGGGACTGAATCCCATCTCCTGCTCTGTGAGTGTGATGAGGTCACACATTCTCCCCGGGCTGCTCTGTGCTTTTTTCCCACAGTTGCAAAAACGTATGGTTAGGCAAACTGGAGTCTCAAAATCGCCCACAGGGTATGACTGCGTGTGCATTATGAATACCCTGCATACAACTGACTGGCATCCTGTCCGGTGTGTTTCCTGTACCCTGAGCTTTTTAGGAGAGACTCCTGTATCTCCACAACCCTCATACTGGACAAGCAGTTGGATGCAATGAAAGTAAATATTCAGCGTTGCCTCAGCATAGCCTGTTCTTTATGGAAACGTGTTCAGGCCAATGCCAGAAAAAAAAAAAACAGTTTTTGTGCTTGGCTTTTTCCTCTGCCCATTTTTGAGTTCTTTCACTGGAGTACTTTTTTCCTAATGCCCTGCGTATTTGGCCATGGTTCACGTGTAGATGTCTACATGTTCACACATGGAGTTTTTTTTCTCCGGAAAGTAGTTCATCCTTACTTAAAAGGTCAACTTTTGAGGAAATACTCAATTCTCAGCCCAGAATGAAACACTGCCAACTTGTACAAATTCACGAAAGTTCGCTTGTCTGGTTCCTCCCAAGGTTTCTCTCTTTTGAGGGTGTTTTTCCCTTGCCCCTGTCACCTTTGGCTTACGCTCTGGGGACTGTAGGCCCAGGACTATGTAAAGCGCTTCATGTTAAAAGCACTATATAAATAAAATTGAATTAATTTCTCATCAAAACCCATGCCTGAAACAACCCACTCTAAATGTTACAAATTGTGGATAAATGTTGTAATTTTGCAAATTGTTTCATTTCTGTAATGATTCAGAACACGGCAGGATCCAATCACAGAATCAGTTTAATCAGAGTCAAAACAGGAAAGGTCAAGACCAGAACAGGTAGGATTTCCAAAAGCCCATGGTTCTTCCAAAGCATAGTCAAAACCAGAACCAGTAGGATTTCCAAAAGCCAGGGGAGAATAGAGAACATAGTCATTGTTACAGGCAGAAGATCAATACCAAGGCAGCAATAGACACAGCAAATAGAACCAAACAGGAAGCAGAAAGAAGTCCAACAATCAGGGTCATACACAGACAACCTACAAGATTCAGACCCACCCAGTAATGATGTAAATAACCCAATACCTCACAAGGAGGTGACTCAACAGCAGGGCTTATATAAGGGATTAACAAGGCACGGCTGGAAGCTACTTGATGATAATTAACAAGGCACAGCTGGTTAGTATTCAGGGGATGACGAACGGGAGTAAGTTGGGCGTGGTAGGTCCGATATAGGTTGGCGTGGTGTGGGCTTGACAATTTCACTGTTAAAATGCTAAATGCATTATGTATTACAAGAAGTCTATAAGACAAGAATGGCTATTTTTATATTTGATTTGGCAAATAGAAAAATAGCATCAATGTAATCTTAAAAATAACTTTATGCTTTCCATGTATTTAAAAAAAAAAAGTCTATTATTGTCTGAAGGCATCTACTATATGTATCTTTAATCAAACTCTTGAAGCTGTAGTTGAATGCATTATTTAAATGAACCAAACCCACAAATGCTATAAAACTTGTTCGCCAAGCACTTGCAAAAAACTAGCTTCACACAATCTAAGCAAACATCAAGTCCTCCACTGTGTACCTAAGGCTTGTAGAACTTGTTCCAAGGTTTCTTGCTGTTCCACGAGTTGCATGTTTTGTAATCGACACTTCCATGAATATGGATGACTGACACTATTACAATTTTGTAGATGAAATCTTTAGCTTGATTTACAGTGAAAACGTTACTCCTTAATTTAATAATCTTATATAAAGCAATGATGCAGTTAGAATCACTATAATTGTGTAAGTGAATGTGACATTGAGATGGGAGTAAAAAAGCACACTTTAATTGTGGGAAGGGCACTGGTTTTGATAATATTGGGGTCAGGGCAAGGCAGGGATCAGTGCCAGCAAAATTAACCCTGGCAGGCCTTTTGCGGACCATCAAACCCAAGCTGTCCACTGCTGCTCTTGGGTCCTGTATCACGCAGGCACTGGGGGGACTAAAACAAAACACGGAAAGTTATAGTTATAGGGAACAAGGGATTGGAAAAATGAAGACGCTCCCTAAACCCCAGATACTTGAGGTGAATGCAACATACAGAAATATATTCAACGATTCCAAGTGAATATGTTTATCCATGACTAAGATGTGTGCCTGACATGTCTTTGTTACAAATAAACTTCCCCTTGACCCCATGTGACCAGGGTGGGGTCAGGGGCAGGTCACGGCGAGGAAGAATTGCAGAAGTTCGAGTAAAGATTCTCTGACCCACTTGTTAGCCAAACTCCTGGATGAGAACTTGCCTGGTGCCAAACCTTTAATGGTAGAATTGGTTTCCTCTCTTCTGTATTTCTGTGCTTGTTCTTGGGTGTCCCAATCTGAACACATCTGCATCTCCAATAGCTAGATTTACCACGATGTTTAATTCGACTTATAAGGCTATGTCGACGTAGTCAACGCAGGCACTGAGTCGTGACGACGATTGTCATGATGCAGGATGACACTAAGAAGTAGAGAAACACCCAGTACAGGAACGAAGAGGGCCTAATCCAGGAAGTACAGACCACAAGTCTGAGGTAACAACCTGGATGGGATTCCAGTCCATTACACAGCAATGTGTGTCTTATAATCATAATCTGTTTAATTAAAGAGTTGAATTAGCTTGTTTTTCCTCTCCATGCTGATGGTATTAATTGTTTACTAATGGAAACCTTTATTGTTTTTGCGGCGTGTCCTAGCAGCAGTTACCCTCCCCTTTGCATGTGCTCTAAACAAAGTTGTTGTACTGTAAACAGTCTCCTCCACCCTCATCCAGCGGTACCACACTGGCCACTCTGCAGTGCTAAAAAGGCACAGCAATGTTTTCGTGGGTGTTTTGGTTTCATACCGGATGGTGAAATGTCACAATGATAGTGTTTCTCCTTTATACCTTCCACAAGGCCTCGAAATGTGGTTGGCAGTCAAAAGTATGAGAACAGCTACGATAACTGAATTCCTAACCCCTCTCAAAACAGCTTGTTCTATAACTTCTGGTCCATGTTGTTGAAAAACGCAGATTAGATATTGTTTCATTTCAGTTTCATGTAAATGTCTAGAGACATTCTATTTTTAATTTCAAGTTGCGTCTTGTATAACCTGTTAGCAAGATGCACAGAACTTGTATTTAAAATGACGGTTCTGTTGATACTGTAATTTACCTCATCAACAGAATGCTGACAAATGCAAGGATTTTCCTTTTCCAGTGTGTGAGTTTTTTGCACCGAAACAGCGTGAATGACCAAGAAACACTTGTGCTATTTCAACAATTTGCTGCTGCGCATAATGTTTTGCTATATTTTTTAATGCCTCCATCCCTCAAACCTACTAATCCCAGTCATGGTCACAGGGGCCCAAAGCCTATCGTAGGTAGCTTGGGGAATTAGGCTGGGGTACAGCGCAAACGGGGTGCCAGTCTGACACAGGGCACAAATATGACTACACACTATGGGTCATTTATAGACACCACCCAGTCCAACTGCCTCTGTTTGAACTTCGAGAGGAAACCAATTGATGGAGAAGGTGCAAACGTATGGCTCAGAGGCTGCCTGAGCCACAGAGTCTAAATTTTATGCCTGATTCTTTACCAATCTGAATGGGAAAAGGCATGGTTCATGGAAACTGCAGGAGTTGCCAACACATGACTTGCTCCTGAAATCAAATCACGTCCCTGCGTGCTTCTGGCCATGTGTCGTGGTGCTGAATGTGCCTCGCTTGACGATTCTTTTAGAAAATACAGCAGCGTGACACTGTGCAGTGACTCTGAAAGATGGCTGTGTTTTTAAAGAGCCTTAGCAAAATGGTGACTTCCTACTCCTGTAAAATACAGCACAGACAGACTGTATGTAAGTTTGCAGTGTCAGACAAAACTACATGATACACAGACCGTTTCTTTAAAAAGAAACCAGAAGTTCAAATGCGAACAGAATGAGATAAAAAAAAAAGTGTAAGTAAGCTCTTTGATTAACCATATCTATGAGTCCAAGTCATAAAGGATTTACTACCATCGCAAGCAAAATGAAATGACACGGGAAGAGCCCTTACTTTATTGGTGTAAATAAAGTGAATTTTGAGCAGGAAATCAGTCTAAGTGAAGTTACTCAATGGATGGATTTCCCACAAGTGAAACATGCAGCCACACATACACAGAGAAAGCAAGATAACCTGTTACTGTTCCTTATTATCGCCCGAAGCAAATACTTGACGCTGTTGGAACACGTTAAACCATCCATCCATCTTCGAACCGTTTACCCTAGTCAGGGTCGCAGTGGGGCCCGGAGCCTATCTCAAGCAGTAGAGGGCACGAGGCCGATAAATCCTGGATGAGCGAATATGTCGGATTGATGCAATGCGCCTCACGAATGATAGCTGATCAACTATCGTTACCCGTAGTTCCCTCGTACACCTTGCAGGAGGCAACTGTGATGGTCCAAGATGACCACTGATGTCATGGTGAATGGTTGGGTTGGTCGGCAAGATGAGCAGCATGACCTTTGAGACGTTCAACTGAAGGTGATGATACTTTTTCCGGGCTACTGTGTCAGTGAGGCATGCAGGAGTTTGAGCAGAAACTCTGGTGTCTGCCGGGGGGGAACGGTCAGGTGGATTTGTTTGTTAAAAGCAACACTTAAGCAAAAAAAAAAAAAAAAATGCTGGCTTTTAGCTGGGCATGGGTATCTTTAGCCTCAGCCTGGATAGCTGGACAAAGAGTGCTTTGCCAGTTTTATATTGCATCTTGCGTTCTGTTTACTGCCTAATGACCAAATTGCAATGCTTTCGTTTTCTCTGTGTAACGGAGCGGATGTCCATTCCATGACTTTAATGTTGAATATTCACCAGATGCCTGTTACTGTTTGATTTATGATGTATAGTGGGTGCCTGGGACAGATGTGGATATTTTCCCCCACTGAATTTGATCAATTGTAAATGGTGTCTCAACATGCAGGGTGGCCAACTGTGTGGAGAGTTTAGATTTAAATTGAGGGGAAATACCACAATTTCCTGGGAGCTAGGGTCACTTTAAAACTGTAGGCTAGGGGCTTCTGGGGAATGTAGTTGGAGAGGACTAACTAAAGTCAGCTAAAACTCAATGAAAGTTGTGTGTTTAGAATTATTGGGATTTTGACCTACTGATTTTTAAAATAATTTAAATTTTGGTATGTATTTAAATTTTATACTTAGGTATAGGTAGGTGATGTGTTGTCTTAGTTTTGAGATGATTGATTTTTAATGTGGTAGCCTTTGGTTGAGGCTAATTGATTGGTTGCCTATTTAAGGCAGAACCCTTACTCAGTTTGTGAGAGAGGGGGAAAGGCTAGCTACTTGCTGTGGCAGTGCATCAGTCTGAAGTGTAGGTTTTTTTTGTTTAATTATTTTTGTTGGTGTAAATATTTTTGTTTAGGTTGCATTTGGGTTTAGTGGATTTTGTTTTGTGGTGAATGGTCACTGGATTGGGACGGAAAAATAAAATCTTGGCATCAGAGCCTTTTGGTGGACTTCAGTTTGTTGCATCATGAGGGTTGTTTCCCCCACACTCTGAAACACCTAGACACAGTCAGCAAGAACTAAACCTTATCACCTTGGATGAAACTGCGTTTGTTAATATTTAATAGTCCTTGAGTTGTGAACATTACGTTTTTTGGTATCTTATTTATAATATGTTAATGCGTTGATTTAAGGGGGACCTCACATCTCCAGGGTTGGTGGTTCAAATCCCGCCTCCTTCTAAATTAGTGTGATCAGTAAGTTACTGTGCCTTGCAATGGGGTCCCCCCCACATGCCCTAAACTGCCTGGAATAGGCTCCAGGTGCCCCACAATCTTATCTCGAAAAAGCAGTCTGAAAAATGGATGGATAATGCAAATAATAAAATATGATTATGTTGAAAGGCTTGTGAAATTATATTTGAAATAGTAACATGCTATGAAAAAAGTATATATATATAAATTAAAGAACGGGAATTCGTATTTTTCTAACACCTACAATTCTTCCTACTGGAACAATTTTTACGCACATAACATGACTTATTAAAGTATACCGTATGACAGGTGAAGGGAGGTTTCCACACAGTCAATGGATAAGCACGTAAAAAGATGAGATTTTAAACATTGTTTGTAGTTCTTCTGTCAATAATTTACTATATTTTAAAATTTACCAAAATCATAGGAGTAGATTAGGTTGGGATTGTAGAAACACATCCTGATCAACTTTCAGGAAAGCTGATAATATCCCTACTAACTTTTACATGTTTGGTTGATGCAGTTGTTTGCCAATGTTTTGGTTCCGTGCCAACATTTATGCCAAACCCACAGCCCTGACCGTAATAGTTTGATCGTTCTTCAGAATGCTGTTGCGGATCCGGTATGTTTTTCCTGTGATATCTTACAATTACAAAGCAAATAAAATGGGATTTTGGTATTTCCAGATGGATTTCACAAAAAAAAATGGTGTCTTGATTGGAGTTACTGGAAAAAGTCATGCCTCAGTTAAAAGCATTTAAAGTTTAATTCTTTCCATATATTCTGATTGAACCATTAGGATAGGTCAGTTCTTTCTAAACCACACCTCCCCAGTCACACCGACACAGGACTTTTGACATTTCATCTTTTCTGAAGCTTGTCTTGTGATGTTGAGATAACATTGAAACACGTTTTCCACTCCCTGTGGGGAGCAGTTGTTTGCGTCAGTCACACACGGTAAACTATGGAAGCTAAACGGTAAAACTACAGCAGAATACTGTTGGCTCTTTCTTCTGAAATGCTGCCACAAATGCCACGGTCAGAAGGCATTTCTGTTTCAACACCAATTATGTTTACTTACGGCTGGATGGCTGGTTACAGCTGACAGATGGATGATCCATGCCAGATGCCAGGGCCGTACTGAGAACATACCGAGGGCCTGTTCTAACCAGAACCTTCTCCCTGCCCTTTTCTGTCTGGATCCTTTACTTTGCTGCCAGCTCCTGCATCTGCGTGTCATTCCGGAAAACATGCAGCATTTCAGAATGTCTTGTTCTATCACAGCATTTTGTTTTCATTTCCTTTTCTTTCCCCCGATTCGTCTCCTGATTTGACTGACATTTTTCAATACTTAAAGTCCAGCTAAGTAAATAGTTCTATTTTTTTTAGTCTTTCCTTTGCTTATTTTCCCACATTAGAGCTGACACTGTACTTTGCTGTTCATGATATAATTGGATACACGCTACACATACAAAATAATTGAAAGCGACTTCATATTCCTTTAAAGATATATCCACATTACTTCAATAGATCATGATTTTAGAAAACAATTGCAACATCCAGCCATCTCCCTAACCACTTAATCCTATTCAGTGTCACGGAGGGGCCTGGAGCCTATCCCAGGCAGCCTCCGGGCACGAGGTGGGGGACCCCTTGGAATGGGGTGCCAACCTATCGCAGGGCACAGTCACGGACACACCCACTCACACACACTGGGGACAATTATCCCCTCCAATTAGCGTACAACGCATGTCTTTGGACTGTGAAAAGAAACTGGATTCCGCGAAGCAGAGATAAAACGCACACAGAGCCAGAGGTCAGATTCGAAACCCAACTCTGGGGGCAGCACCACTGAGGCACTGTGCCCTGACATTTGCAACTGGCTGTTGTATATTATAATAATATTAATATAATATAATCTCTAACTTGTATTACGTAATGCAAAAGCAGAAAAAGCACCATAGATCTTAGTTATGAGAAAATGAGGTCATTTTATTGACATTGAGTAATAAAGGTCACCTATGACAAATCTAGACAGCATATTAAAAAGCAGAGACATCACCCTGACAACCAAGGTCCGTATTGTTAAAGCTGTGGTTTTCCCAGTAGTAATGTATGGCTGTGAGAGCTGGACCATGAGGAAGGCCGAGCGCCGAAGAATCGATGCCTTTGAGCTATGG
>JAACJT020023259.1:4628-20237 GCA_009936485.2 Gymnarchus niloticus | reverse complement strand
GGCGGCGCGCGGGCCCCGCGCGGGCGGGGCCGCCGACCTGTTAGTTTTTTGTGTGTGGGGGGGGGGGGGGGGGGGGGGGGGGGGGGGGGGGATGACAATATTGTGTAAAAACTATGCTTTGCAGCTTGCTAATTCATCACAAACTGAGACTACAGGTTTTATTCTAGCTAACTATCATAGACCAGAAATGGTGCCTCAGCAGGTAGCACGGCTGCCTTACACTCTCAGGATTTAGTGTTCAAAACTCACTTCCACTCTGTGTGTGGAGTTTGCATGGTTGGCCCCAAGGGTTTCATCCAGGTATTTTGGATTCCTCTCACAATCCAAAAACTTAGGCTAAGACGTGTCCCTAAATCACCTACGGCGTGTGTGTATACATGTGCCCGGCCACGGACTGGCAGCGAGTGCACCCGGGGTGTAACCATAGCTTTCAGCCTTGTGATTCCCAGAATAAACTCCAACATCCTGCTGACCCTGACTAGGGTAAGAGGATAGGTGAATTGACTATGAGAAACAATAACAATTACCCTTCTAAACAACTAACTAGGATGAATAAAACACAATAATAAATAGTGTAATTAAACAGGAGCAATCTTTGTTTGTAAAAAGGCATTATCTGCCTTGGTTAAGGGAGGGTAGTCCTTAACCAAGTCCTTCACATACATAGACTTTGGGGGGTGAAAGGAAAAATGGAAGAGGCATACCAGATATCAAAAATTGGAGAAAACGCACATTTTTCACTCTAATAACATGAAAAATTATAAGCTAAAGGGGACTTCATGTGTTCATTTTAAAAGCAGTCCTGATAATTCCTATAGGGTATGTGGAGTGCTGGGAACAGCAGACAATCATTAATTACACTCTAATTATTCCTGGTGAACACTTGATGCAGGGAAAATGTAGAGTGGAGAGGAAGCTCGATTCCATGATGGAAGAAGGGTTCCTCTGCCGTCAGGTAGCCTCGGCATGATTAACAATGAGTGCGTTCATTGCAAATGCATTACAGCAAGTGAAGATGTAGCCGTGCATGGTGTCGCCCGCAAGCCGTCGCCCCTTTCGGAAAGGCACGTCACGTCGAGGGGGCCGGCCTTCATTTGGTATTCTATGCCACGTCCCAGCAAGCCCTTGGCGGGGTTATGAAGGCAGGAAAATCAAAGCAGGAGGGTAGAAACGCAGACCCGGGAAGGTCATTTTGCATAACGAGAATGCCGACTCAAACCTATCGGAGAGACACGCTAAATGCTTGCTGCACTGATTTCCGAAGACGACGTCCATTGCGGGTAAATCAGAATTGAGTGCGTTAAGCCTGGAAACAAGGTAGACCAGACCGTGAACGGCATGCTAGTCGATTTCAGGACACACACACACACACACACACACACACACACACACACACACACACACACACACACCAAGCAACACAAAGACAACACTGGAGTTGTTAACTAGTGAGCCAACTTGCCACATAATCATATTATTATTTACCAAGTACTTTTATTTTCTTCTAATAGGACTTGACCACTTAAAATTGTGCTGTATAAATGGTTTAACACATTTTTCAAAAGCAATCTCTATGTAGTTTATAACAAAGACAGATAGCCGCTGTTATAATCATAATTTATTAGTTCACAGAGAACATTTTTAACAGTGCTTGCAAGGGTGCCGTGAAAGCTTCAAAAGCTTTAGTTTGGCCATAAAAGCAGAGCCTATCATCAATCTAGTCCTGAAACCTGAATAAGTCATTTTGGCTATTTTATTTTATTTAACAGTGTGTTATGTAGGGGCCACATCAATCTATCCATCCTCTAACTGCTCATCCTGGTCAGGGTCACACAGGGGCTTGGAGCCCATCCCAGGCACCACTCGGCACAAGGCTGGGGTACACCTTGGATGGGATTCCAGTCCATCGCAGGGCACACTGAGACATGTACCCAAACAGACTGCAGCAGGAAACCGAAGTGCCTGACCACAACCAGCATGACACGTGCAAACTCCCGACACACAAAGCAGAGAAGAGATTCGAACCCATAATCCTACAGGTGTGAAGTAACAGTGCTATTCACTGGGTCATCATCCCACTTGCGGTTGATGCAGTGACTGTATAACATAACGTCAATTTAAAAAGTAGCACTCTACTGCTCAATTAATACAGTTAGAAGAGAGAGAATTAACTACTGGGTAATATGAGATATGATCAACAAAGCTTCAGCAAAAAAAAAAAAAAAAAATCCATCTGTCTGTCTATCCGTCCATCCATCCATCAACTACATATTCAGTACCAGGTTGCAGGAGCGCCTGGACCCCATCCCAGACAGCATGGGCCACTGAGGATGCGATGTCAGTCCATCACAGGCCACACTAAGACATACTACTGGTAATTCAGAGAAGCCAGTTCACCTAATTGTATGTCCTTGACCATCAGGGAGAAAACAAACTCCACACAAAGTGCAGGGGGGCAAGAAAACACTGCCACACACTGTGCCATCGTGTGGGATCAGAAAACTGCATTATGGAAGCACGGTGACCCTGATGGTGAAAGCAATTCACCGGCTCACCTTTTCCGGCACGGCTGCCGGGCTGAATCTACTGGCGCAGACCAGGAAGGAGTCGGGATGAGGTTTGCTGTTCTTTACGTCAGGATCGTCGCCAAGCACCACATGGTCAAACAGGCCGAAGAAATCCCTGTGCTGCCTAGTCTTCAGGTCAAATGTTAGCCGGGCGGAACTGGTGGCCACAGCGATCGGCACCCCACTCTCATGCAAATGACAGACCAGTTTCTCCACACCTGGATGGTAGAATCAGGGGTTCAAGAGCAGTGCTAAGGGAAACACTTTGCTGGCAGTGTCCATTTGTCTGGAGTACTACATTTCCGATATGAACAGGCTGTCCATTAAACAACCTACCTTTACCAGAGTGCTGTCTCTACATGTAACCTTCTTATTAGTTCTGATCGCCGTACAGCAGTATAGCAGAGTTATGAGACATACCAAATAAGGCTCATCAGGCAGTTTGGAAATCATGATTTTAAATACACTACTCTTAATTTTAACAGCAAAAATAGACATTCAATTGAAATAATTACCAACAAGACCATATTAATATTAGATTTTACGTAGACTTACCTCATTGATAAATCAATAACACTTTAACATAATTGGACTTACAGACACATGGGCTAATCCCACTTCTGGATGCAAGTTTAGCTCATTTGCAGATACATACATACGTTTACATTTAGAAGCAATAGGTGCAGAAACTAAAATTAAGTCAAATTGTGGGTTAGCTCACCTATCCATGGGATCATCCAATTATGTTTAAGTTTTACTCTAGAAGCCAGTCACAAACGATGCTGGATTGCTTGAAATTTCTCCTGGGGATGTAGGCCTAATCGAAACGCAGCAGAGACACACTGCATGCTGCCAAAGGAAATCTATAGCATATAATCTTAACTCCTACGTGAAGAGTGACCAAAACATAGCCAGCCAGTCCAGCTGAGTCGGTGGATAGTCTCCACACGTCAGCAGTTAAGTACATTTCATCACTGATGATGTTTGGCATATTTAATTGTGAAGCACTCAACTACACTTCTGCGTGGGCACAAAGCACTGAGCTGGGGATGGGAGCTCTGTGTAGGGGACTTAAACCTGTTCACAGTCCTTCAGCTGAGTGGGCTGAAGGAGAACAGCATCCTCACAATGCACACTTACCTGGCATCAGTTTAGCTGATGGAAAAAGGTCCTCCTGTATTTTCCTGCTTTCCTCTAGCAGGGCTTCAGGTGTCATTGGAAGTGCAAGGGAGTCCCGGATTATACGTGCTGCGTCTAGCGCTTTTTTGCCCATTACTGAGGATTTCACCTCCCAGGTGTACTTCTTAGCAAAGCGATCACAGATGTGTTGGAAAGAAACTGTGTACAGCCTCTCCGTATCTGCAATCGAGACAACAATAAGAGCTCAGTCATTCACTAACGTGCGTCATTTATGTATATTCCGTATGTAGGCACCCCTTAATATGATGGAGTGTGCACTTCAGCAGCTGACGCCGAGAATGTGATAAATAAATCGTGTGAAGTTGTTTTCATTTAACACTGCTGTGGCAATAACAATTCCGCAAGTGTTCACCCATCAAACAAGGGTTACTTATGTTAACTGCGTGCAGCAATTACAGCTTTTTGCTTGTCTGATATATTAACTTTAGTCCATTTATAAATGCTACGTTATGTGTTCAGACATTTGATGGGGGCGTACTGCACTACTGAATTTACCAACCTAACAGCAGTCCGTCCATGTCGAAAAGAACATGTGTCACCGGCTTGAAACCTGAGTGTAACGCTACCATCTTCAGAAAAGCGATACATAAAATATCAAATCGCACGACAGTCAAAGTAAGCCTTAGAGTTATACTTTTATATTAAAAAAATGGTGTTCGATATATAAAACAGATGTGTTGCAGAGAGACACACAGCCTAACGATTTCAATACGGAAATGGGAAAATGCATTATGGGAAATGTAGTCCATTTCTGGGAGTATCTTTAAATTACACAACACAGCGAAAAACGTAGGCGAGGTAATTTAGCATTGGTGACACATTGTATAAAACACATATAATATCGTCGTTATATTCAAATTCTTAATTAAAGTAAGTTGTTACTGTACTGCTCTTATCAAGGTCCATGTATACTAAATGTGTATATATGTGTAAATTAGTTGCACATTTTCCATAAACTGTTCAGTGTGTAGGCATAATGCTCATCTAATGTATTTGGTCTCCCTTCAAGTGCTACTAACTTGCGTCATCACGCTAGTGTCTGGCCTATCTATACTCATAAATTATTACTTGGTTCTTCAATCCCTGGTTGCCAATTATAGGTTTAAAACTAGTGCTTTTATGTAACAGGTTTATTCAAGCCAGAGGTCAGTGCATTCAATGACCTTCTGGGAAGTGATAGAACATTTCACCAAGATGAAGATTTGAGTTCCAGCTACAGGAGCTACTCCTTGTCTTGATTCCAAGGGCTTATGTCCCTTAAGTCCTTGTTGTCACAAAGCCTCACAACACAAATAGTCAATAATCTCCCTATATCCACTTGTTTGGTTGATCATTGAATTTAAATAAGAGTACAGACCTTTCCTCATGGCCAAATATGCGGTAAAAGAAGTTAGGGGCTATCAAAGCAGTTGGTAATGGTAATGCGACTAGTCAAAATCAGAATCACTTTACTGATCATGTGCTATAACGAAAAATTAGAATTTTGCGACCATGATAGAAAGCTGATTGAAGATGAGGGGAGTATAACAACAAACATTTTAGAAGCCATGCATGGGCTGTAGTTTACATTTGTCTACATTTTGTCTACATTTGAATGTAAAAGTGCATACGTGACACATACTGAACCATTTTGTTCAATATAGGAGTACCACAGACATGCAGCAGTACATAAGCAGAGTTTAGGCTGTATATACTAAGTTTGTTTTCTTTTTCCTTTTATTTCAGTGTCACATTTCTGTTTTAATGTGCATCCTTTTGGGTGTTATAGAATGGGAAAGTAATGATAGATTTTAGATGATGAGGCTGGTGGACCTTTGTTGTATGTCCCTAAGAATGCATGAAATATCAGCGTAAATAACATGTGTCTCTAGGAGAAACAGAGTGCCATGGGGCCTGAGTCTTATAGCAGTTCTATTTACCATGTGTATGGACTTGACACTGGTCCATTGTGTTTGTGTGTTTTTAGGGGCAATGGAGATCTGAAACATTTCTGCGGTAATGCTTAAAAGTAAAATCTTTTTTAAACAAGTAATGTAAAAAATAATCCAAAAAAAAAATGCAGCTAATAATTAGATTATTTTCTTTTTTTAAATAGACTTGGGAGACCGTCAGTTGGGGATTTGCTATTCAAATTAATATTTAACCAAAGTTGTTTTTCATGGCTTTTGGTCTGCAGCTCTTCAAATGTGGCAGCAGTAAATACACTGAAGGTTGATTCCATATTGCCAATATTTATGTAAGTTCATACAATACTAACCGAACAGTTGTTCAGTGGAGGCATTTACCACTTTATCAAGACAATTTAAGCAAGGCTGTTGTGAATCCCAAGTACAGTTTGATTTGGTGTTGTCAGCCACTCAGGTTTCAACAGTTTATATAAATCAAAATGACATTTTGAATAAAAACAAAGGGAATTAAATTTGGCATTCATATAATTAGTAGAGCAAATGTTTTCTGTAATTTTGAATAGCTGATGTAGTCTATATTATTAACTACTGCTATTCCCCAGTCATTCTTGCAGAGCAGATAATTCAGGCATTCACATTTTAAATTAGCAGAAGTTAAACTGAATGCAAATGTAACCACAAAGATCAGTAGACCTTTCCACAAGAAACACAAAGTAGAGAGGTTCTGCAAATACAGAATAATGTGTTGAAAGGAGGTGAGTCACACACCAGCTGCACAGAGTTCTCCTATAAAAGTGTAACAGTTACCTTTTAACCAAGTCCTTATTAGTTTGCCAGCCATAATATTTAGGACCTTCTCTGAAGTATGATTATGTTTTTCATTCACATCATAATTATACATGATAAGTTTCATTCGAGAACTCAATTTAAATATGTATTGCATTTAATTTAAGGGATTTAAAGCAGATAGAAAATCAAAAGTGAAAGTTTTACACAAAATACCACGGACCAATCTCTGTTATAGAAAAAAAATGCACATTTAAATTCAACCTTTAGAATCTGGGAACCATTCCTTAAAACGGGCTTAACAAATCCTACAGTCAAAGCTGAATTCTGTGTTGGAGAAATTCTGGGAGATCTGGGGAATCAAGAAATCCTGAAATTGGACTTTCAGTTTTCTCCATTCAGAATTCAGGTTTAACTATGGGATATGTTAAGCCCCCTTTCCGGAATACCCCACAGATTCTGAAACCCCTACATTGTCTCAGGTTAAATGGCACTCCCAAAATCTGCACATCCACTTGCCCATCCTTTCCTCTTGAGTTGGCGAGTACTCAGCACTGGCAGTATTCAAACTACTGATCGCAAGTAAAGTAGTGAAGGTGGAATACAAGGTCTCAAGTGCTGAGACAGGGTTGAGGAACTAAACAAGGCTGGGTGATAAGCCAACAGGGTCCGTGACGTATACCGCTAATTATAATCAGAGCCAGAACTAAACGAACCAGCCCAAACCAAACAAAACCAGAGAGCAGACACATTAAGAAAAAAGAAAGAGTACTGATAACCATGATTGAGCTTAAACATGGGTGTGGCTAATTACAAGTTGGAATCACCTGGAGATGATAACCAGTGAAGCGGATTCTCCATCGCCCTTTCTGCCATTTTCCATGCATGCAATGGGTCAATGCCTTGTATTCACCTGCCATCCTCAATGGATTAGAACGTATCAAAATCGAAAGAGTGCACTAAAAGTAAAATGTTCAAACATTTCTTACAAAGTTGCATCTTTAAGTTTCAAGTTGATGTTGGATAAACCCAACCCGAGCCGTTATCATAGCAAAGGATTAGTTTTTCAAATTTTGCAATAGGATATTTATTTTCTGAAAAGGCAACAGAGGGGAGCGCAGAGCATCAATTCGAATAAAAAAGAATTTTCTGGTAATGTTCACATTTAAGTTGAGGATTGAGGCCATCTATGTGGCACTTTGTGACATTAAGGTTTCTTGGTTGGCATGTTGTATTTTCTCCTACACAAATGACCGCGAGGAGGTTATGTCATTTTAAGAAGGACATATTGTCGCCATGAGCCCAGGTACATTAGCTGACTGCATGATACAGTCCATAAAAAACAATATTGACATTCACATGTTAGACATTCATCCGACACAAGCGGAAATGCCCTTTTTTGGCGGCAGAGGTGCACCATAAATACATAACTAACTGTGGCTACTTTTACCATGAAATACATGATTTCACAACATTTCACCGCAGAACCTCTTTGCTTTTAAATCATTCACAAGAAAATGCAAAATCTATTGCAATTATAACTTTTAGCAGAAGATATATTTAACTTATTGAACATGTCCAGTCCAGTTTAAATTAAAGTTAAAAAGATGTCCCTTTTCAGGGAACGAATTGATTTGTGTAATAAAATGAGTCGTTATGAAAACACACTGAATACTTTAAGGTACTGCTCATTCCTACATACTGTGTTCTGTTAATGAAGATATGAGTAACGTATAATAGCTGGAAAGTGAAAACAAAACCCTCTGTCCTATTAAAACGATGACCATATCCTCGTAAGTCAATAAAGACTGATGACAGGCTGAAACAGCAGCCCTGACTGCAACCAGAAAAAACTATTCAAGCTGTGATTAGAAGCAATTTAACCAGTTCCACACAACAGTACTAACAAGTGAGTATATTAAAAAAACTAATTCCTAAAGAAAATGAATACTAAGTGTAAAAATAAAAAGCAATTTTAATTGTTTGCCCGTACAATGACCATTGCAGAGCACAAGAGGCAGAAAAGTAACTTGCAAAGGTTTTTCCTTATATGACTTCAACTGCATCACTATCTCCTTTCTGCCTAAATCGTGTCTTACACACACTTTTTACGGTGCATTGGCTGTAATCTATTAATTGGAGGTCAAGCCAGCCTATCCAGTGACTGGTCTGAATTAATTTTCTAATACTCCATTCACAGCCTCATGTAATATTATCGAGCACCTGGTACCTGCACAGTTCTTAAAACTGACTTAGCGAGGGAAATAACAGCTTTAATTGTAAAATGTGAATATTTAAAATACCAATATTAGTACTCTTTCTGTTTCTTTTTGGAAGCTAGGCAGACATTTCCCGATTAAAGTGCTGTGATGGACTAGATTCAGCAATAGACTGTGTAATGTAAAGTCAATAATTATTCATTTTCATTTCCGATTGAACCTGAAATCACCATGATGACTGGAGAAAAACGAAAAAGACAACTGTGCTAAAAGTCCAGCCGCCTTGTCTCTTCAGTGCTCCTTTAATTTCCAGTGTGATGACTGTCATCACTTGAAGCATCCTGAAAAGCCAGGTAAGAGTGTATTCATTTACATGATGATAATGATGATTATGAAACTAATGGCTGCGTTCCCTAATTTTTGATTATAAACTCTGCTCACGTAAGTGACGTGGATGAGCTGAAGGTGAGATGTGTAGATGAACCTTTGAGTCCCAAGGCCGTCGGAAATAACTCCACGTCAAGGAGCAGGACAGAAAAGTCTGGTGACCACGTAGCTGAGGTGCTGGTACAGTCCTCACAGTGCTGCAGTGTGCTATGATGTTGTCATTGTGTCATGTTGTGGGGGGAGGAACCAACACCCCAGACGGCTTCAGCACCACACTGGGGGAAAGCGGCCACTCCCACCCAATCAAATGTGAGAATCCCTGGATGCCGGTCCGTCTCCCCTAGCCGTTTAAATGCCGGCCTCCCTCAGGGCTATCCTAGGCAGAGAAGTCAGATTCGTCCTAATGAGTTTGGTTTCACAGATTCCAGATTCAGGAAATGAGGAGAAATCGTCTAACAAGTGCTGTGCTGAAACATTAAACATGTTATAATGTGTGCGTAATGTGCTGTGTGGTGTAAAAGGCACTATACTCCAAAGAAATATACGATGGCAGTGCAGATATGCATATGCAAGATTGGGCTCGAGACAGGTAACACGTTTTTTCACATTATGCACCTGTGATTATTGTCAGTTATATAATATTGGCTTCTGATTTTCCCTCGGTTCCCAGGCTCTGATGCCTGAGCCTACACCCTACTGTGTTCTTTTCCACAACCCAACACCCTTCTGGATCTTCAGTGTCTCTCTCCATGTTTCCCTTCATTTCCTGCCAAAACAATTAGCCGCTGTTTTGATACACCAGTCTCCACTCTTGCCTCGCAGTATTTATTCTTTCTTAGTATCCATGGACCTCTGCATTACATTCACTGTCCCGTACAGATTAAGCCGTACATGGGCGCTGTGCTCTAACAGATACTGTGATATTGTTCTTCATGAAAGAATGCTTTTATACTGCCCATAGATATGTTCCTCCATGTTTTTTTTTCCGTTAATTTATTGTAATTTACTCTTTATAGTCCAGAAGGCAAGAAGAGATCTTAATGCACATTAGCCATGCATGCCAACTCATACAAAATGAGACAGATATTAATTTGCCTCTGAAACTGGAGAAAAATCTTTATATGCACCAAGATAATGATGCCTACCTCTAGACGCAGAACAAGATTGATTCTTTTCCAGAAACAACACCATAGAAATAAAAGATACACTGTATCAACAACCATACTTATTTATTCAAATATAGCTAGATGCAAAAGTGTACTCTCCCAGTCATACGAGCTTCTCAAACCGCCATCAATTCTTCTAGCTTAAGTCTTGAACCTTGCATTAAATGTCCACATATTGTCAGAGAGAACAAAGAAATAGTAGTGAAGGCCGTTTCTTATTGAACAAAAGATCAGTCTTTGGTTACTGTCTTCTTCCCTTCAGAGTGAGAAGTTGCAGCATGCTGGAAACAACCTTGTGGAAATGAAAGCATTTTTATTGGTTCTGTTGAAAGGCAAGCTTGTATTCATGGCAGTCCTTTCGGTATATGCGCAGAGCAGTTATTGAGATGTTAGCTGCCTAGTGCTGTAGCATATGATATTATGTAATATTATCTGTGCAGTGACGGTATGATTATCTGTGTGTTATTGCACAGCTTCCTGCATGATAGGGCTGGAAATAACAATCAAATTTTACCAATCAATTTTTATAGCTATGAAAATGTTGGATTTTAAGTATAAAGTAATAATTATTTGTATGTAGAACATCTGAGAACAAAGTCTAGAAGGCCATTGAATGAGAGCGGAGTAGGATATGGACCACAAAAGTCTGTCAGGCTTCAAACAGACTTGAGGAGCATTGTAATTGGCTGGCTGCTTTTGTGAGTCTTCAGCCTTTATATCTTGTGAATGAGACCTGGAATCTGTGCACCCGAATGAGAAAATGAGTCTGCCCTGTCTTTTCTCGGCGTTGTGTGTAATCCATGCTGATTGAGCTCCATCTTTCAGTCTCTTATGCTAGGATACAGGTGCAGTCAAGGTCAAGTCAGCTCGGTGCTTTGAACTGTTGTGTTTTAAAGGAATGCAGAAATTCAGACACGTATGCACATTAAGTGACACTCCTCCTACCCCTCCAGACAATTCTTTTAATAAATTTAATAGGTAGTTAGCAGCAGTTAATTATTTCAGTTGCGTTTCAAGTGATACGAAGGTGCAGGAGACAGCATTGTTGAGGGCTTTCTGGTGTGTGTGCATGTGTGTGTGTCATGTTGTCAGTCAATCAATCTATAAATCTTTATTTATTTACAATCTAGAGCACTGTTTCAACCACAGGGTTTACAAAATGCTTTACAGGAATTATAAAAAGTCAATTTAATAAAAATCTGAATGTAATCAAAAAAACAAAAGAGCCAAAAGTCTTGTATTTTGTTGGGATACTTATGGTTAAGGTTAGGGCTGGGTAAGGGTTAGGCTTGTCATAGTTAGGATTAGGGTTAGGTGCATAGAAATGAATGGAAGGTCCCCACAAAGTTAGTAATGCAAATGTGTGTGTGTGTGTGTGTGTGTGTGTGTGTGTGTGTGTGTGTGTGTGTGTGTGTGTGTGTGTGTGTGTGTGTGTGTGTACTTGTATGGGTTTGGATGTGTATATATGTATGTATGCCGTGTGTTGTGTGGGTTTCCACTTGGCACTCTGCTTTGCTCCCATTGTCCACAGAGATACAATTAGGGTAATTGGTGTCTCTAAATTGCCTGCTCTATGTATGTGCCTGGCAGCCAGTCCTGGGTGTACGCTCTGTTGCCTGGAATAGACTCAAGACCCCCTGAATAACCCTGACCAGGATAAGCAGATGAAATATAAATAATTGTGTTTTAATTGAGAGTTACTGTGAGGCAGGTTATGGTTAATATTCAAAGTATTTGCAAATAAACAAAGTAAGACATGACAGGTTAATCCATACACATGTCTAGAATGAGTCAAAGCTTTGATTTTGCTGACCATAATATGAATCAACATGCAGAAGCAGTTTTTATACTTTCATAAAGCTTGTTTTTTATTTATTTTTTTTAATGTTAAGTGATACCCAGATCAGTAAAATATTGTACTTTCATTTGAAAGCATCACCGTCATCACGCATCATTTTACTGAGTTTAAACATCACGTGGATCAAAATCCTGCTTTTCATTGGTTGATTTTGGCTTCAAGGCTGTTCCCCTCATCTGGAAACCATTTCCCTTTTTTTTTTTTTTTTTTAATCTAATGCTATGATTAGAAGAATTACCAAAGTAATCTGATCTGCTGAATTGAATGTTTCAGCCAAAGTCAGCAAGGGCACAGCAGTATGGATGTCAACCAGATCAGTTCAGTGAAAGAATATGACTGATTTTTCATGTTCATAAAATGTGTCTTTAATAGCATGAATAAGCTATACATTTAACTCAACACCTGGAGCTTCCCAGAACTGTGTTATCCTATGGCATGATGTTGACAATTAATGTATTGATTTTGTGTCCAAAAATATTTATTTTTGTGGGTTATCTCTGTTTCTGACAGTGAAATGAAAGCCAGGTTTTAGACAACTTTAGGGTCTTGTATAATTTGTTACTTCTATACAGTTTAGTATTTTTATACAAATTCCGTGAAATATTGTTATACTACCAGTTTTCGTATATGATTAATTTTAAGGGTTGAATAAATTTTGTAATAAGTGTGTAAGAGATGTCTGAACCACTGCATCACTAATTAAAAACTAATAAATAAATAAGTAAATAAGCCAGTTCTGTAATTATCTGGAGCAAAAACTTTGACAATTAGAGCATACACAAAGAAGTGTTTATGGAATTCATAACTAGTAAAATCTAATTTGCAAAAACAAAGGGAAGTACATTAAAATAAAAAGATAGAATAATTGTGTATATACTTCAGTCTAAAGTACAACAGCAGCTGTTTTATTTTTTCCATGACACTCGTGCCAATATTTTGTGTTTAATTTTCTTTTTTAATGAAATTACTGTTTTGTGTGTGTGTGTTTTAGCAGTGTGTGTCGTCCCTATCCCTGACTGCACCTTACACACCCTGCAATGGGACGCTTTATCCCCAGTAAAGCTTCTCACCCATGTTCTAAGTTTTTCTCCTCTCTCATTTTGAATTAGGGGGTCAGTCCCATTCTTGCAGGTTCTGGAAAACACTTAAGAGGACACACTGTGAGGTACACAATGCAGCATCCATCTGTTTGTTTTTGGAAAACAGCCAGGGCAGTTAGTTAGAGGCTTCTCTTCAGTGCCTAAAATGCTTTTGAAAATGCACAATAAATAAAGCATTAAACACTTAATTAAAACTCTTGCTTAACACTACTGCTGCTACTGATAATAATAGACCCCCCCCCGAATTATATGGTAATAACAATGGTGCTCTTCCCAGTTTTGTTTAGTTTGTTTTGTTTGCACTGCACATTTTTGGATAATGACCAAATAAGGAAATTTCTTTTGGTGTCATCATGCATTTATCTGCCATAACTGCTCACTCACTGCTGGGTCACAGTGAGACTAGAGCTAATCCAGGGAAACACCAGGCCTTACATTGTGCCCTCGCTACAAGCTGTAATGCCCTGCTGTTCATGTTTAACAGATGCCACTAAAACACCTTCCTGCTGTGACGTCCATGCGGACGGTATCATGCAGTCATGCATACAAGGACAAGGTCAGAGTGAAAATGCATATTCACGCAATACCTTAAGTTTGAATACAGTGTAGACAGTAAGCTCTTATGAAAAAGCACAGTACAGTAAAATAGAAATAGCATTTTAAAGACAACCAGAAAAGTCCTGTGCATTTTCCCATAGAAATGTTGTTAAATTGTTGAAGAATATACGCTGCTATTCAAAGAATGGAGAAGTTTAACTTATTTTACATCTATGGGAGCCCATCAGCCTGTTCATTGAACTGATGGACAAGACTTTAAAAAAGCACAATGGAAACATCGGTATCATTATCATTGTTCACTATTCCTAATAGTGATATCTTTACATTACACACAGTCTTTCCAATAATAACATTGGATAGATATTGTTTACCAAGTCGTAGTAGTAGCTACAGTTAAAGGAGATCATAAGCCATCCTGTACATACTCTCAGAATGAATGTAACCAAAAGACAAACTGAAGATGAAATTCCCGGACTTTCTTGGCTTGCGATAGCAACAATCAAAAGATTATATGCTGAAAAATTGGATGGACGTTACTGTACCACACTTCAAACTTAGTGTACACTTCACATTTTTGTATAAACCCCACACTGTGCACACAATCTCTCCATTTTGACATTGGTACACACAATTATTCATAACTGACAAGGAAAAAGCAAACAGGGGCCTTGTTTACATGTGTTGTTAATGCATGTCAAAAGCTTGTAATGCGTATTTAGATGTGTGTCTTTGGTAAGTATCAAATATAAGTCTCTGGCTTGCATATGTGGTGCATGTTAACCACAGGACCCTTGTTTACATATGTCAGATGTGCACGTCAATCGTCATATTTGCCCATATTTTCAGTAGTGCATGTCAAAAGTAGAGCCTGCGTTTACATGTGTATCACTGGTGCATGTCAAATGTAGAACCCGTGTTTGCATGTGTATCACTGGTGCATGTCAAATGTAGAGCCTGCGTTTACATGTGTATCACTGGTGCATGTCAGAAGTAGAGCCTGTGTTTACATGTGTATCACTGGTGCATGTCAAAAGTAGAGCCTGTGATTACATGTGTATCATTGGCGCATGCTAATAGTAGAGCTGGTGTTTACATGTGTATCACTGGTTCACGTCAAATGTAGAGCCTGCGTTTACATGTGTATCACTGGTGCATGTCAAAAGTAGAGCCCGTGATTACATGTGTATCATTGGTGCATGTCAAAAGTAGAGCCTGTGTTTACATGTGCATCACCGGTGCATGTCAAAAGTAGAGCCTGTGATTACATGTGTACACTGGTGCATGCCAATAGTAGAGCCTGTGTTTACATGTGTATCATTGGTGCATGTCAAATGTAGAGCCCATGATTACATGTGTATCACTGGTGCATGTCAAAAGTAGAGCCTGTGATTACATGTGTATCATTGGCGCATGCCAATAGTAGAGCCGGTGTTTACATGTGTATCATTGGTGCATGTCAAATGTAGAGCCTGCGTTTACATGTGTATCACTGGTGCATGCCAAAAGTAGAGCCCGTGATTACATGTGTATCATTGGTGTATGTCAAAAGTAGAGCCTGTGTTTACATGTGCATCACCGGTGCATATCAAAAGTAGAGCTTGTGATTACATGTGTATCACTGGTGCATGCCAATAGTAGAGCCTGTGTTTACATGTGTATCATTGGTGCATGTCAAATGTAGAGCCTGCGTTTACATGTGTATCACTGGTGCATGCCAATAGTAGAGCTGGTGTTTACATGTGTATCACTGGTGCATGCCAATAGTAGAGCTGGTGTTTACATGTGTATCACTGGTGCATGTCAAATGTAGAGCCTGCGTTTACATGTGTATCACTGGTGCATGTCAAAAGTAGAGCCTGTG
>JAACJT020023258.1:0-24295 GCA_009936485.2 Gymnarchus niloticus | reverse complement strand
TGTCAAACAGCCGCAGTTACTACAGAGGAGTGTATGGAAAATGTTGCCACAGCACAGAGAAATTCACTGTCAAACAGTCATAGTTACTAAAGAGGAGTATTTCCAAAGATCATATCCCCATGGTTACATTCCTCTGGAGGAATCCCAGAGTAGCCCTCAGAAGGATCATTACAAACACAGGGTGCATTTTCAACACAGTATGTAGTTAGTAGGCTGGACACACAGTATGGAACAGCATGTTTCAGAAAAACATTCAAACACACAACAGTCTAGCATGTTAAGTCTCTAGAGTCATAAACCAGCAGAACAGCTCACTGTCTTCATTCTGGGTCCGCCATGTGTTTACGGGTCATGGCAAGTCAGAGCAAGTTATCCTCATTCTGCATCCAATATGTGCTTAAGAGTCATGACGAGTCAGTGCTAGCTGTCCTCATTCTCGGCCCAGTACATGTTTAAGAGTCACGGCGAGTCAGAGTATGGAAGGCAGAAAACAGCATGGAAAGAATGATATCACCTTAGGTGAGAAGCAGTCGTGTAGAAGAAGCCCTGATGCAGGAGGAGGACTGCTGAGTATTTTGGACTAGATGGGTGTCTACACTATCCTCCTGGCTGCTGGTATCCTGTACCCTCACATTCCAAGCCCACCCCCCAGGGATCGATATGTGGGAACTGGACTCTGAGAATGTGGGCCTGCTGTGTACTGGGGGCGGGGGAGGGGTACAGTAGCAGCTAAAATTAGCCCCGATAGCCTGGACAGCTGCTGTGCCGAATTCCAGCATGGTCGGACTCTGCCTCAATAGTTTAAGTACTCAGTACCTTATATCATGATAGATAGATAGATAGATAGATAGATAGATAGATAGATAGATAGATAGATAGATAGATAGATAATTAAAATTAAACAAATAAATATGGCTTAAAAATACTAAATTCAAATGTTTGTAATGAAGGAGGAAATATTGCAGATCTTTAAATCAATTAAATGTGAGAGCAAATTAGAAGAATTCTTTTTCACTCCCAAACACCGTGGCTAGAAGATCTGAATGTGGATCAGGATGAGAACCATCTGAGGAAGAGCTGAGTACAGGCTACTCCACAGTGACACTGGAGAAGGTGATTAGGAGGACCAGTGCTGACACCAGTGGAAAACGCTAGAGACTCACTCAGTCCGATATGCGGTAAAGGGCATTGTCAGGCAGAAAAGGATCATATCCATCCATCCATCCATCCATCCATCCATCCATCCATCCATTTCCTTGAGCCTAATTTCATTGTCTTGTGTCATTCAAATTACCTTCCTTCATGGGGACATGAAACATCTATATTGAGTCTAAATGCCTCATTTTGCCTTTTTATAAAGCTCTACCTTGAGATACTAACTAATGGAAAAAAGCTACTAACTCTTCTTCTAATTACAGATCTGAAAGGCAGTAGCAGGGGAGTGGGTTATGGGTGTTAAATGAAATTGTACTGTACTGGGAGTGATAACAGGTTCGGTTTTCATCCACATGCAAACAGATCAAAACGATAATTACAGTGGAAACAAGTAACACTGTGTGAAATTCTCCAGTTTGCTGGTTTTGCTGGATGGGTTTGGCTGAATCCCAGTGCGCTGAGTGTTTATCATTCACAGCCCATGCCCACCCTCAGTGATTGAACCCTGGACCCTGGGATCTGTCCCTCTGTATAAACAAATGTTGGTCTTGTGTGGTTCTGAAGTTATGTATGTTCTTTGCAGTGTGGTCTGCAATTTTTACATTTCAGAAACATCACCTGATTCTGCTCCCTATACCCAGTGAATGAACTGTTTTTTGTACCCTTGGGTTAGCAGATGTGGGTTTCTTCTACTTTTTTATTCCAGTGCCAATGTAATATTTTACTAAAGTGAGTCTCATTTTTGTCATCTCACATTCCATCCATTCATCTTCCAACCACTAATTCAGCACTGGGTCATGAAGGGACCTGCAGTCAGTCCAACTCAGCTTAGTGTGCTAGGTTTGATTATGGCTTGTAGGGGGTGCGGGACCATCGCAGAGTACAGACAAACATCCTTACTACACTGCAGGGAATTTTGATTGATCAGTTCACCAAGCTCAATGTTTTTGACCTGTGGGACAAAAACCACACATAGAAGACAGTTTTGAACCACTAAACCCAGAAGTGTGACAATATGCCTGTTACTCACTGAGCCCCCACGTTACCCAAGCTCATGTTTGAGTTTCCTGAAATGAAAACTTCTTGAAATCCACTCCGTTATCTAGCGTATATTTGTGTCATTTTGTGTAAACATAAAAATACCCCTGACACTAGGAGAAATTAGCAGGCCATTAAAATTAAATTAAATTGCTCTACAGTATAGCCAGAATTGCTACTAGGAACAGAAATTTGAACACATAACCTTAGCTCTCTGCTCTCTCCGCTGGCTTCTGATCAGGTCTAGGACTGACCTCACAGTTCTTCTTATTTCTTATGAAGCTTTTAGAGGTCAAGCACCAGCCTACTTTGATCAAACTGATTCATGCCAATACTCCAAATCGTTCACTTAGATCACAAAATTCAGATCTCCTCCTTGTCCCACATATAAATAAATTACTGTTGGTGCCTAAGCCTTTAGTTACAGGGCCCCTAGATTATGGAACAGTCTTCCAGCCTATGTATGGTATGCCGAGATAGTCTCAGTCTTTAAATCACGACTGAAGACCGACTACATTAGTCTAGGTTACTCATACCTTATAATACGACACAGTGTAATCACGGCTGCTTTACCTGCCTATGTGGTCCTCTGTGTTGCCAGCAAGGTGTGAACATCCATTCTGATCTTCCAGGCTTTCTTTTCCTCCCCATATTCTGGCATTTTCAATTTTTATCAATGTACACTGTAACTACCACACACTCCTGTTATGTGCCTTGGGGCAACTGCATTGTGAAAGGCACTATAAAAATAAATTGAACTGAATATACTGCAAGACAATGAAAAAATCAACAGAGATTAGACTAAAGTGTTCACCACTTTGGCACTTATTTTTCATTCATTTGTTGCGTTTGAAATTCCTCAAACACTACAGTGTAGTTATATTTATCAAAGGCTGTTGCTGCAGGAAAACCAAACAGGAAAATGTTAACAGCAGCGAAAAAGCAACACAAATGTGCACATGGATCTCAACACTGCCATCTTTTGGTGAAAAGTAATCACTGTCCATTTCCGTTTATTGTAAGTTACAAGGAGGAAAGAACCTGATGGATATAAACTATCATGTAAATTCCAAAATGAAATCTTCTTTACCGCTCACATGCTAGTATATCACATAAATATAAGGTGCTTCACACGGTCAGAGTCTTCTGGACCTATCCCAGGTTGCATAGGCCACACGGCTGGGGTACACCCTGGATGGGATGCCAGTCTATCCCTGGGCACAAGGCTAGGGCACAACCTGGATGGGATGCCAGTCTATCACTGGGCACAAGGCTGGGGCACAACCTGGATGGGATGCCAGTTCATCACAGGGTACAAGGCTGGGGTACACCCTGGATGGGATGCCAGTCTATCACTGGGCACAAGGCTGGGGTACAACCTGGATGGGATGCCAGTTCATCACAGGGTACAAGGCTGGTGTACACCCTGGATGGGATGCCAGTCTATCACTGGGCACAAGGCTGGGGTACAACCTGGATGGGATGCCAGTCTGTCACTGGGTACAAGGCTGGGGTACACCCTGGATGGGATGCCAGTTCATCACAGGGTACAAGGCTGGGGTACACCCTGGATGGGTTGCCAGTTCATCACAGGGTACAAGGCTGGGGTACACCCTGGATGGGATGCCAGTCTGTCACTGGGTACTAACACACATTCCCACTATCAGTGTCAGAATCATACTTTATTGGCCATGTCTGCTTACACAAACAGGAATTACATTACACAATTATCATTACACAATAAAATAATTACAAAATACACAATATAGCAGAGGAAATGAGAAATTAAGAGTGCAGAAGTATTGATAATAAATATAGCATATGTACGTGTATAACCATGTACGCGTATTCATACACACATACAGTATGTACATATATGCATACTGTAGGAAGTGAGTGTTGCTCACACAGTATTGCACTGCATAGTTAGGTATTGCATAGGCCTATTGTGGACTATGTATGGCGTATCGTGGACACAGACAGTAACAGTACAAACAGGCGTCATGTGACTGGATGATTGTTCATCAGCATGATGGCAGTTGGGAAGGAGCTGTTGTTGGGTCTGGACATTTTGGTGCTCAGTGATCTGAAACGCCTGCAGGAAGGAAGCAGTTCAAGCAAAGGGTGAGCAGGGTGAGGGGTCGATGATTATCCTCTTTGTTTTTTTCCTGCCACGAGAGTAGTACGGCTTCGGCAGGGTGTCTACGCTGCAGCCATAAAACATTAACAAGAGAGTGCTGTACCGAGGCAGGCAGCTGTGGGCACTCTGTGGGCAATATAGATGCCAAATGGCCTAACTGTGGGAGGAAACGCACCGAACACTGTGAGAGAATACAAGCAGAGGTAGGATTCAAACCCAAAACCCTAGAGGTACAATGCAACTGTGCTGCCCACTTAAGACTCCACTTAAGATTTGCATATTTATACATCCATCACCTCAATGGATTGGTATAAAAAAAGTTAGAGAGAAATCACAGCTGAAATATAGTTAGGCATGTAAAAACCTCTTTAAAAGAATGTACCAACATCCAATCAGATGAATGTCTGAAGGTCAGGTGGAATCATTGTTTTAAGGAACTAATGCATACAGTAGGTTTTATAAAAACTCTTCATCTAATTTCTGTGCCGAATTCTGAACTGTTTGATATATTTCTCACAAATATGTATTGCCCATATTATCCTGTCGCTGTATCTTGTGTGAAACAGGAATCGTTATGTGAACTGTAGGAGGAAACCCCCAATGTCATAGCAAGACCCACAAACACACACACATACACGCACACACACGTACACACACACACAAATGCACAGGGGACGGAATACAGGACCTGGAGCACCAACATCCCTCCTTGAGCCACCATGCCTATTATCTGTAACAGATCGTAAGTGCTAATTATAGGTCAGAACAAGCAGCACTGCCTGTAGGCATGTTGTTCACCTCTAACCAATTTCACTTAATTTGTTTATCAGAAAATTATTGAAATGCATGTCTTGAATTAAAAAAAATTGTGATTTAGAAGGAAGGTCCGACCTTGGGAAATCAGAATCTCCAAAAAGACCATCCAGACTGCGATACAACAGAGCAAACCCTCAAATATATAATTCATCAATCACTGAGTTGACCATCCACACTGCAAAGCATACACACAGCACTCTTCAGGAAATGTTAGAGAGAGTTAGCAATAAATGCACTGCACTCAGTCAAAGGCCTAAAGGTGCTGGTAGGAACAGCTCACTGGCCCTAAAATCAATAACTGCTCATTAGAGACACAATTTTTACTGCAGTAACAACATATATGGTTTTATATGGTTATATAATTCCAGACAGCAGAAGATCTATAATTATAAGGTATACAAATCAAGCACAGTGCAATTAACTGGATAATTAAACTAATATAGTTTGGGAAGACGAAAAAGGAGAAGCGGGGGACTACAGGTGAAAAGGTAAGTTTAAACTTCATAATCTTTTATTACAATCTCCCGGCAGATGTTTTTACAGGGCAGGTGTCGTGAGTGAAAGTGGAGGAAATTCCCAGCTCCCCCCGCAGAAAAGCCTTACGTAGACACGAGTGCATTTTGGAAACCTTCGCCCATCCATCTGAAGCGTTGTTTAGTTACTGGTTCAAGTGAGCAGCCTGAGAGAAGCAGACACTTCCAGATGTTCTGGATGCTCTTGTCTGCGCAGGGTGGCTGTGTTGTTTTGATGCTTTCCTTTTCTTATGAGAGGGAATTGGAGTGCTGTAGTTATAAGACTAATCAGTACTGTAGCTATGAAAGCAGTGGGTCGTTGGGGTACCCAGACTGCTAGGACTTGTAAGCTTCTACACATGCTGGGTCTGTATTTGCGTGCTGGTGCTGAAGGAACCAGAGTGTCACCTTGGCTCTTTTACAGCTGCTCTTTTCATCAGCATTCCTGTCAGCCTTTAAGGTACACCTGCTCTGTTAGTCTTTCGTGTCGACAAGGACACAGCATTCCCTGGTCATACGCTGTAGCTGCCTGCATCCTCTAGGGGGCAGTGCTTGCTGCTTATTTCAGCTGGTTTCCAGCTTGGCAAAAAGGTATACAGTAGTCAACCTCAAGCAACATACTCAGACCTGGAACATGGCTACTGATCATTAAAGTGAAAGAGAGCCCGGTAAGAGTGCTGCCATAGCTGAACCCACAGCCTGAAACAAACCAAAAGTGCCCAAAATTACAGTAAAGCTCATGAGGAGGTAGCTAAGGGCCTGCAAGGAGAAAGTAACTTTGAGACTTCTAAAATGTTCTATATCCCTGGCAACTGCTTGAATTTAAAGAATGTCACTACCTGAATGGCTGTTAACTGGAGTGTGAATGGAATGCCATTCTTCCTTTTCGCCAGATAAGTGCCTCGTAATTTTTAAAAACAGGAGTAAAGTCTAAAGATGCCTCTTATATTAAAATAAATTACGATCTGAAAAGCAGTTTGCACCCATCCTGTCAGTGTGACAGGTGGGTTGGACGCGCCGTACATTTGAAGGTCGGCTCGCTCTTTGGTGAACAAAGGCTTCATGAACAAGTTTTCTCCACCAAGGTTGCCATTTTTCATCCAAGGGTGTAAAATCACTTAGGAAGAGTAGAGCGGGAGCTCTTAGCTAAAGTGCCGGGAAAAGCAGGTTATTTCTGTCTAAGCTTAAAATCAATAGTTCTTTCTGTCAAGATGTTGATGTCTCGGCGTAATTCTGTTCCACTGGAGTTAATAAATTTACACCAGTGACATGAAGTGATTGACATTAAGCTCCAGTAATGTCATGGTGTTAGAGTTCGTTAATCTTCTTCATGTCTGCCATATGCTCTTCCAGACCAGTGAGAGCACCTGTAGCGTCTGAAAATTGTTCCCCAACCTAGCGACAGTTATAAGCCATCACTGTGTAGCCCCACAATCTGAGCCAAAAATCACATGCCAAATATTCTAAATTATCCTCTCAACTGAAGCTCAGGCTTAACTCTCCGACTCCGAAACAAACAGACACATAAACAATCTTACCTTGTCAAAAACTGTAACTCAATTCAATACCCTTTAGGAAATATCTTTAAAAACAGACAAGCGTTGCATTAATGTCAGATTATAGTTCACTGACTGCTTATTATCCTGTTCAAACTTACGTGACCTTTTGAATCTCTGAACAACTTCAGTATACACAAAATGTCTCCTGTCACTTCCGTTGGACCCCCATTGACTACCATAGATTACACTTCCATCAAATAAGGATTGACATTCAGAGCTAAGAAACGGCATGATTTGCTTACATTTTTGCACTAATCCCACTCCATCGTCACAATAACGTGATGCAAGCCTATTTAGAGTTTGTGCAAGATAGCAAGGAAGACTTCAGATGGACACTTAACTGGAATCATCTTACATGGTCATAACAGACACAGATGAATATATGCCAGTCATCTTTGCATACTAAGTCATTATTGTGTCTGGTGTATAACGTATAACAACATTAAACCATTGATGTTTTCTTTCATTACAGAACGTTTTAAACAAGAAAGCACCTGATGTGTGCACAGCTTCCAGCCACCAGATGGAACTCTACATGCATGCATCATAGTAACAAATGCTACATCTTGGGATTTAAGAGTAATTGTTTGAGCCGCATATGTACAAGCCCTGTATTCCAAAGACATGCTGAACTTCATTAGCTGGGTATCGAACTTAGCATGCGATGCAGTCTGTGTGCATAGGATATGCGTACTGATTTTTTTGTATGACATTTTTTCAAGGGAATTCTGCCAAGCAGATGGTCCTAATGTTGCACATACACAAAGAATAATAATAAAAAGTAGTGTTGGGACAGAAGAGGCTTCAAAACTAATGGCGAGTGCGAGTACACTAAACTAACCAATCAATGCTAGTGCTAAATGAGGCTTCAAATCCCGTGGTGGGTGGGTGTATCCTGAACTAACCAATCAATGCTGGTGCTAAATGAGGCTTCAAAACCTGTGGTGGGTGGGAGTATCCCAAGGTACCAATTAATGTTGCCTATCAGCATTGATTAGTAGCTCAAGATACTCCCACTCACTACAGGATTTGAAGTCTCATTTGTCACATCACTAGAAAATAGCTATGTTGTATGTCATAGACACCACACCACTACAACTTGATCTCAACGCACAATGTATTCTGTCTATGTGTTTCTGGAGGACCTGTCAGGGTCCATTCAGATAGCAGCCTTCATTTCCTTTATCTTAATGACACCGGCTTCACTCCAGACATAAGGAAACTCAGCCTCAGGGTGTACAGAGGTGAAAGGACAGCAGTAATCTGAACCGTAGAAATTAATGTCTGTCACGGTCCAAACATCCTTTTCCCTCAAGATCACTACCGAGATCTGAGGTTCAGCCAAGATTGTGCAGGTGAATTTGCAATGGGAAGGGTTTAGAGTCCCTCAGCTATTATGAGCGTAATTACACCAAGGTCGATTCCACGGGATTCTGACCTCTGCTTTGTAAACAGGGGTAAGCTTTTTAAATTATGGTTATTTTTATGGTTTTTAAATTGCAGCTTATCCTCACCAGTTACAGTGGGGGCATATTCTGATGATTAACAGAAAATGCAATTATATTATAGAGTAATTACAGAAAAAATCTGATCCTAGATGATTATTGCAATTCATGATTGTATAGTTTTATTCCTTGAGTCACATTTTAGCTAAACCTAAAGGAAAATTATCTTTGCTGTGCAACTGTGTCAATTTTAGACATGTCTAGCTATTGTCATAATTAATGGTGAAACCAGAGCAGAACAGTGACAGTGGTTACAGTCACCTCCCACTTATAGCACAAAACATGCATATTTTTTATTTTTATCACCTTTATTAACAAATTGTGACCTGCATTATCCAAGTGAAAAAAGAACATAACATTTCTGAAAGGAAAATCAACAAGAAGCTTTGGTAAAACACCCCCTTAGAGTTGAGCACTTTTTACTTATATTTAAAGAGGCTTAAGAATATAATTCATCTCCACAGATATTTGTACATCTAGAGGGGGAAATATATGACAGCTCTTTATAGAGTTGTTCCAGCCCACTCAACCTTGATGACCGTTGACAGATTTCTCACTTCAAGTCAATGCATCAGATTGAGGTCAGGACTCTGGTGAGGCCACTCAAGGATGGTGACCATTTCATCCTTCAGCCAAGGTGAAGTTGCTTCAGTGGCATGCTTTGGCTATTGTCATGTTGAATGGTGCACCATATTCAAGGTCCTGGCTGAAGGTAGCAGCCTTCCAACAAAAACCTGTCGGTACTTTGCATCATCAATCTCCACTTTTATTCTGACATGTTCCCCAATCTCTGCTAAAGAGAAACATCCCTGCAGGAGAATGCTGCCATGGACGAACCAACGTGCAAAGAAGGACCCTCGTGCAGAGGGAACTTTAATGCCAAAACACAACATAGGAGGTTTGCCAGAAAACCATCCCATGGCTGGATACCAGGAAAGCAAGAGCAACAAACCAAGTCCAAACTGTGATCCAGAAACAGCCCAGTGGTCAAGGATAAGAAAGGAAATCTAGGGGAACAAGGAGAGAGGACACTAACAGGCACACAGGTAAAAGGTAATGGGGTACAGACTCAGGGAATCATTGGCAATGGCTCAGCAACTGTGCATGGCAGCCAAAAAAACCTCACAAAGGTCTGAAGTGAAATGGACCAGTTTATGTTCTGGTGGTCGGGGAGCTAATGAGGAAGAGTTGAAATCTACAATTAGGACACAGGTGCAATCAATACCCAGGTGACTAAGCATGATGAAGGTTCTGAGCTGGTGAGTGTGAAACCATGGGCTGGATCACACAGCCGGAGTCGAATGCCACAGCTGCCCTCATCATGCTTTGCTCTAGGAATGGTTTTTTGGTCTTTTCAGTGCTACTAATAGTTACTGTTTAAATCCTTGGAAAGCCCCTTAAACATTTCTCCAAAAGGATTTACTTTTATAACTCAAAGCTCCCTTTGAAAGTACGTTTACACCTATAGTGGTTTTATTGCTTTGAAACGTATCACCAAGGAGAGGTGCTCTCTACAAACAGCTGCTTTTATACAGAACTTATCCAAGTCAGTAAATTTATAACCCTGTGGCACCAATGATGTGCTTTTCATGATCTGTTTAGTGATTGGCTATACCTTTTTCTCTTTCTCTTTTCCAAATAAAGAATTTTACTGTCGCAATTTTAATTAACTGTCAAAATTTTTGCCGTTTTATTGTTACCTTACTGTTGTGGGTTATTCTGTGGAAATGATAGGGTGATAAATCTTCTTTATTTTTTCACTCTCAACATGTTACTCAGAAAAAGGTAGAAATTTTTGAAAGGTGGTGGTGGCTTTCCGTCCCAGTGTGAATTTCGAGATTATTTTTAGTATCTCCCTTTATTTAAGGTGTTTTTTCATTTGCAGTCTAACCAAAGTACACAACACATTAATTTGTTTCCATTTTGAAGTTATTCCAAGATGAAGACCTTTAAAATCACACACGTTTGTTGCGTGCGTCAGCTTTATCGAGTGCAGTGGGGCTGGTGATCAAGCCAGAGCAGAAAGCCTTCACAGTGCAAACCAGGCTGCCTGGTTTGTCAGAGCCCAATTGGGGAAGAAGTTAAGTCAGCAAAACGACTGAAACCAACATGGGTCACTTCTCAGGTAAGACATCTGCCCTGGAGTTCTTCATGTACCGTGCAACTTGCTGGCATCAAATATGGACAAATTTATATATAAATGTCAGAGGAATGCAACCTAAATTGTATCCAAAGTGTTAAGGACACAGCAAAGAAAAGATAGACCTCTCATTTCTTATATTAAGGAAATCATTAGTCTCTCTTACAGGGCTGGTTCTTATTCACCTTCTATGAAGGGTGTCTGCTTTGCTGATGTCATACAGGAATTCAGAAAATCTAAGACAAATCTCTGGAAAGAGTCTGGCTTTATTTTTCAATGTCTGGTCTTTGTACTTTCTTTTCTTAGAGGAGAACAGAAGAATCTGATTTTCCCCTGGCGTTGACTTTTAAAGTGTTCCAGGCAGATCTGAGGTGAATTGATTTGGGAGCAGTGAAATTGAGAACTACTAGTACTCAGGATACTAGTCACTCTCTATTAGCCTATGTGAAGGAGCATGTAGAAAGGTTCTTAGGAAGAATCATAGATATTTTGCCTTGTAACTAGCAAATGAAATAAGTCCCCTTTCCTCCAAAAATAATTATGATGGTATATATGTTAAAATGGGTCTGTGAGTCAATGACTCATTTTTCACTGGAAATGTGAGACATTTATACCAGTGCCACAGATCTGTCTCAAGATTTAAAGCTTATACACGTGGCACAATAAAACTTATGATAATCAAAGGCTTAACTCTGCAGATGGGATTCAAACAGGTAACCTACTGGATTTGGACACAGATGAACGCACCACCACATATGACCCACCTTTACTAAATTTTCTGTAAACTGTGCTTCTTGTTTTTGTCCAGCTGGATGTTGGGACAGGAAGAGACACCAGCAGTGGCAAGAAGAGACACCTGCTGGGAGAAGGAGATCTTCCAGACCATGGTTCCACTCCATTGTACAACTCACAATGGACAACCAAGAAAAGGAAAACAGCACCTCAAACAAAGGATGTCAGTCATGCCATCTTGTTCACTTAACATTTAAGGACTAAGGGTTTGTAGACTTTAACATGGTGTTTAACATGAGGAACCTACAGCAGACTCAAACTGCTCATTGCTACAACATCCTGTGTCCCAATCCATGGGTCATGTTCAAATAAAATTTTGTGCTGCAGATTTATGCATCCTAACGTATTTTTAACGTATTTTTAATGGGTTGTGACTCTCAGTCGGAAACCTTCAGGTAAGATCACAGCGGCAGCAGCGCAGCCATCTTCATTTGGTCGATCATTTGCCATACGCCGTTCTGGCAGACAGCACAGAGACAGGAACGGTAAACCGTAGGTCTCCACATCAGCTGCTAATTATGGATATAAGGGCTCTGCAGTTTGAATTGCTGGTCATTTGCATTCATGATGCAACGCTCTTGTTATTATGGATTGCATTTGTTGTTTGTTACTTTATTGTTACGTATCGTCCCTGTCATCATTTTCACCTAGTGCTACTACTTGTTACTTTACCAGTCTGCAGCAGGGAGGGGAGAAAGAGTCTTGCCATCCATGTGACTCAAACCTGAGCCAGTGCAGTGATGAGGGTGTGGGCTACGGGCCTCAGACAGCCTCCTGCTGGGTCTTAGTGGCCAGAGTCCACATGGAGGTGGAGAACGTTGGAGCACAACTGAATACATCAGGGACCAGTCCACTTCTGTGGCCTCAGCAGTGTTTTGCTGACAATTTGGAGTTTACTGCGCCACTTAATTTTGTACGCTTTGCAGTTTTAACTGGTATTAAGTGTGTCCTGGATTGAAAGCTATGCACATTAGACACCATGCAGATGCAGAACAGAGAGCCCAGTGCTCTGGCGACATTGGCTTGGCTAGACATTTGAGTTTGTGGAGAGGCAAATTCAAATGACGAGCCTGTTAATTCACCTTATAAGAGTGGGTTTGTCTTGCACCCTGATGTGACCCCACATGACCCAACAGAGATTTCTTTATTCTGAGTTTCCATTAGTGCTGATACCAAGATGAGAAGCGTTAATGTAAATGTGTAAGATGCATATTTGTAGCATAAGAAAAATAACCACCTAAGAACTTTTGTTAACCCTTCATCAGTAAAACGGAAAATCTCCGCTGTCAGAGGAGCCCCAGGTCATGCAGGAAGCTGGAAGGCAGGGAAGTGGCTGAGCTGGGTAACACTTTGACTTCCCAGCTTCCGTGGAGGAACAGGAGCTCAGCCTTTGAACAGCAGGATCTGCAGCTTCAGGAAGCTGCAGCAGGTAACGGATTCTCCAGACGTTTACAGCTCCCTGCGGTCCCCCAGCAGGTGAACCCGAGCAGAACGACACTGATGACTCAGCCTCAGTGAGGGACGTGACCTGACACTTTGTATGACACACCTCCAGATCTGAGCTTATAGAAAAAGCAAGACCCTCACAATGTTGCTGGAGTGGCCCTCCAGCAGGGTGAGGGGACACTTTCACACCCAGGGCTTTGAAGATATGTCAAGCATTATGAAAGGCCATTTAGTGAACATGCCAGCAATGGGAGTTTATGAAAGCCCTATTCTGCCAAAACTTTTGAACTGCAAATACAGAAAATATTCCTATTTTTATTCTCAGAACCACAAACGGCTATTTATTATTGAATTAAATCTGTTATATTAGTAAAATTAACTGGTAAGTAAACCTAATGTGTATAACAGTTTTGTCTGAAAGGTTTATTTACATTTCCTTAGCATATTCGCTGTTCATGTGGCTGGCAGTACTTCTGTACATGTGACGGACAGGCTGAGCTACTTGTTGTTCTGTTTAACTCTCCCCATCCTGCTCATATTTCTTTATTACAGATGAGCATTTACAGTCGCCAGCGTTCGAGACAGCAGATGAGCGCGTCACTGAGATGCTGTCTGTCCCAATCCAGTTGGCACTGTATGAAGACAGTGCTTATGGGATGAGCTGGTGCCTTTGCAATCATTCACCGTTGAGCCTCTCGTTGGAGTAAAGTCTTGTTTCTCTGTGGGAACATGAATGGACAAAAATGAACAAAATGGCGGTAAAGTTGTTTCTATAAAAACAAGCACACCCTACTTTCACTGGCGTGGGTCTTTGTCTGTGCAAGCATCTCTACATAATATAAACAGGGGAATGCTCTTAGCTCAATGAGCAGAGGCTCAGGACAGTTCCCCATCTCAGAGGAGGCCTATGTCTGAAAGTTGCTCCTTTTAAAGATAAAGTATGCTCAGCCTGAGCAGAGAGAACCTCAGAGTAGAGGCTACATGGTCTGTTTGCTAATAACAGAAGCCTGGCCCTCATAGTTGGTTTTCTGGCAGGAGAAGGTAAATGTAAACAGGGAATGGTGTGCATTTCACCAGGAAGAAAAATAGCAGGTGTGTGATTTAAGCTCTGGCTCCAAATAAGGTTACATAGCTCACATTAAAACAGAGAATGAATACTCGGTTGCTTTTATTACTTATTTGAATGTTAAACATTTGAAAGTATTTCTTGTATAACAATGCTTTGGAACAGGCTAAAAGAAAACATGGCTACTCATAGAAGATAATTACATTCACAGGAGACATTTATGTTTGGTATGTCCCGTATCTTCCTCAAAGATATTACTCACCAGCTACTGCCCAGTGAATCCCTTTCCTTCATACTATATTACACCTTTGCAATAAAACTACAACTGAAATCTGGCCTTTTGGCAGAAATTACTGTTGGGTATGTGTAAACCCCTCTACTCCATTAGGGATTACAGAAAAAGAGGTGCAATCCCCCCTGCTCTGTTGCAGATTTCTGGAGTGTGGATGTAAATCTGTCTGCTCTGTCTTTGGAATCGTGGATAATAGGTGTAACTCCTCTGAGGTGTAAACACAAGTGGTACCTCAGAGATTACAGGAGGTGCAAACCTTACTGCTCTTGTGGTGATTAATGGAGAGTAGGTGTAAATTATGTGCTCTGTTGGGGATTAAAGGAGAGTAGGTGTAAATGATGTGCTCTGTTGGGGATTAGTGGAGAGTAGGTGTAAACCCATCCATACTGTTGGGGACTAGTGAAGAGTAGGTGTAAATGATGTGCTCTGTTGGGGATTAATGGAGAGTAGGTGTAAATGATGTGCTCTGTTGGGGATTAGTGGAGAGTAGGTGTAAACCCATCCATGCTGTTGGGGATTAATGGAGAGTAGGTGAAAATCATGTGCTCTGTTGGGGATTAATGGCGAAGAGGTGTAAACCCATCCATGCTCTTGGGGATTAGTGGAGAGACTGTGTAAACTCAACTTCTTCACTGGTGAGTAGTATAGAGTAGGTTTATACACATCCATACTGTTCTGGGGATTATTGGATAGTATGTGTAAACTCATCCTTTCTGTTGGTGATTAGCAGGGATTTGGTATAAGAGCATCTGCTCTGTTGGGGATTACTAGAAAGTAGGTGCAAACCCCACTAAAAACATACAAACACTCTTCTGCACTACACACTGTACTAAGACTGCAATGATAATACACCAACAGTACACTACACTAACACATACAAAAATGCAAACAAAATTCACATTCAGTTACAGAAATACAGACATATCTAGACTGTGCTGTGAGATGTCAAAGTGCCCACTGTGGTCCAGTGCTTTGGTTGAATAATGCATGTCATTTTCACACATCAGGCCACATCAGGTTGTCCTGTGATGAACGTTTGTTAAACTAATGCATTATTGTTGAACTAATGTTCATTTTTTTTTTTTTACCAGCAGAAATTTAACAGTTCATAAGCAATGGTATGCAAATTTCTCACAGTTGGAATTATGGGATGTTGCCACAAAAACAGGTAATTATTTGTTGTACTCCCCCCTTAGCTTCTGCAGGTGGGTCCTCTTTGTTTGCTGACCTCCATTTCCTCAAAAAAGAACAGAATTTTTAGCTGACCCATCTGCCTGAATACCCTTATAAATCTGGAGGATGTAGTGTTAATGCCTTCTTATTCAATGCCACTTTCCTCTCCTACTGGCCCTGTCTCTATTTCATAGCTCCAAGTATCAAGTGATGGGTGATGTTAATCCTCAGGCCTAGTTAAGCTGACCCAATAAAATAATTCAGTAAAGTAACCCAACCCAGAGCAATCAAAAAGGGCTGAAAAACGGCATATGGCATGTTAACGAGGGCTGTAGCCTGCTCTCAGTTTATTTTTCCACAGATTGCCTTTTTCCTGCAGATGTCCATACTCATTTGACCTGGTTATTTCCTGAGCTAAGAAGCGAACATATAGTTCACAGGCTCACAGTACAGCAGTAAGAGACAAGATAATAAAAATATTAGTGCATAATTATGATGCAGGCAACTGGGGTTGTTGATGTGTGTTAAGGTTTCTGAAACACCTAAATGAATATTGAACATCATGTATTCCATCCATCCATGTTGGTACGATGTACTAACCGACACATATGCTAATTAGATAATTGAACTACCAATTGAATACAGCAGTGTAGGACCACGTAGGCTTGAGTTTGAGTTTGTGTTGTTCCCATGTTTCTTAATCATAAATTTCATGAAGAATGCATGTAAAGGTCACTTTAAGAGGACAACATGAAGAACACAGTCAGGTATACTCCCACCTGAATTGCAGACCACCAGGGTGGAGACAACACAGTGCTTGAGGGAGACGTTTCCTTGATATTAAACACACGTGTGTTTTGAAGAGTTCCTCCTCTCTGACCATAGTCCATTTTCTGAATCACCTCTCTTTGTCCTGTGTCCTAGTCAGATCTTATTCCTGCTGTTTTGGTGGCTGTGTTGATTTGCTCCTGTTCTCATCTCCCTGTTACTGTCAGTATCACAGCTTGTTTATAGGAAATGCCACTTTGATGCCATAGATTTTACGGGAATGCTTGTAAAAGGCTACAAGTGGCAAGAACATTTATAACTATTTATACTATTCCACTATACTGCAACAACCTCTATATTTAAAATGCCTGAAGCTAATGGAACAATATGTATTTATTTATATTTTATTGTATTAATCTTTATAGTCAGCATGAGATGAATAATGACCTGGGTGGTTATTCAATGAAAGTGAGCTTAACAAATCCTATAGCAAACCTTAATGCTGACTGGAGAAAACTGAAATCCCAACTTCAGAATTTGTCGATTCCTGGAATCTCACAATAACAAATCCGGCTAACCCGGAAATCTGGGGGCTCATTCCAGAAAGCAGGCTTAGCAAATATGATTATCAAATCTGAATTCTAATAGGATAAATTCAGGGATATTCAGGGAATCAACAAATCCTGAAGTTGGGCTTTCAAATTTTGTCCAGTCAGAATTCAGATTTAACTATAGGATTTGTTAACCTTGCTTTCTGGAACCGGCCCCTGGTAAATATCAGTAATGTTTAATTATGCTTGCTTATATCTGCAGGTTTCGTAGGTTCCTCTGACCACACATAGAGCATGCATGCCAAACAATTAGTCTGTACACTAATAAGTTCAGTCACTGGCTGCACATAAACAGACAAAAGATTCAGTCATAGTTTCAACTAAGCATAAAAATGACAAAGGTGAAGCCATTGTGAATACATTGTGATTGTAAGTGGAAGATGTAGCGATGCCAGAATCTCTGAAACAGCAACCGTCCTGGGATTTTCATATGCTACTGTGTCAGGAGTTTACAGAAAACGGTGCGATAAGCACAAACATGCAGTCAGGGGTTTCTCTGTGGCCAAAAACATCTTATTAATGAGAGATGCCAGAGGGGAATGGCCAGACTCTTGAAAGCTAGGAAGAAGGCCACAAGTGTGAAAATAACAGCTCAGTACAACAGTGGTGTGCAGAAAGGCGATAAGTTGGCATGTAAATGATGCTTTTTGTGAAAGCAAAGAGCTGGTCAGAAAGGAGAATGTAAATTGAAAGATGTTAACCTATATGATGTCTTTAAACAAACCCAGAGAAAGCTCCTTGAGCTCCTTCATGTGACAGTTCTTTATGAATATTCAGGATAATAAAAATAATTTGAACGATCACCTGGTGAATCCATGTTCTTCCGGTCTGTGCTAACTCATTATATATATGTACTACGGACCTGTCAGTGACATGGTGTGAGACACTAATGGCCACCATCTAATCCGATCTGTTTTCTGAATGTTTTCAGAATCTCATCAATTTATGTATGACATTGTAAATAGCTAATTATAAAGATTCTAGTTAACATACCATTTAATTCTATTCCACATATCTTGAAGCAGAAATTTTCTCTCTTGGTAAAGAAAATAGATTTTTACTAATTCTAGGAATGAGATTATTTTTAAGCAAAAATATTATCTCTGGTACATTTTTATGCAGATTTTTATTCATACTGAACAAAACTTAATCTACAGTAATATAGTTACTCGATTTGCCAGTTGAGCACTTGAAAACTGTATTTCCTAAACTGTAAGAAAAATCCTTTGTAGATGACCTACTGTTGGTTTCTTATGATCAGATACAGTTGCTGTGTGTCAGGTGTTACTCGTAGTATCAGTAAAGGCTTTTGAACTGTCGGTCAATCTTGAGCTGCTGGATCTGCAAGGTGTCCCAAAGCGAATCAGTTTTCAAGCAGTCCACGGTCCACTCGACCACCATGGAAATCCTCAACACCTACACCCTTATTCTCTTGGAGTCTGCTACTTGTTTCTGGTGAGGATGGAAGTTGGTTAAATATAAAAAATTCAAGCTTTTATCACTGCTACTGAAAAATTATTGAATGCGTTTCATTATTTAATACCAGATCTGTTTGATTAAGTGCTTCAATTTACTACTGGACAGAAGGAAGGGATTTAAAAATGTTCCTGTTTATGAGTTTCCAGATATGGAGACATTTTTGAAAGGAGGAGGGTGAAGATGTGCTCCCTTTGGATTAATGCACGAGAAAGCAGAACGAGGGTCCGAAAAATCTGCCATGCGCGCTAAGGGAGGTGTGAAATGTCAAGGTAGATTAACACTGGGAACAGAACTAGGAGCTACCTGTGCCTAGAGAGCAAATCTGGGACAGTCAAAGGCTTAAAGATGCTGCAACCAGCCTGATGCATGGCCCCTAGGGAATGGAGGAGCGAAGTGTGTGGATCTCCACATTAAAACTTGACATTGCTAGCTCAGCTCAGAGCACGGATATTGCTAACTAGCTGTTCCCTATTCATGGCCATGTAAGCCCTGAGGACAGACATCAGAAGATGTCCATTCCCCATCAACCCTGTCAGAATCCAGTCACCTGTAGGACCTCTACAAGAGTTAGCACAAGTGGAGGTAGATGGAGTCAAAGCTGAGTCCTCCCTTCGATTTTTTGGCACCACATGGGAGTAACATCACAAAACCCCCCTACTGTCACCTCCAGTTATCTTTCCAATGACAGAGTACTGGCAACCCAACAATGGCCATTTTTCATATGAATTCTCTGGCAGATCCATTGTTCCGGAAGCATTCAGGGTGTTTTGGAATAAATCATTTGCATGGTTCCTTCCTCTCGTCTTTCTGAACGTGAGTCCTGATTGGAAACGGCATCTGCCACATAAATAAATATGGTGTGGCAGCTCAGTTGACACGACGATGTGTTAGAACATGTTGTAATTTATAGAGGCAGCGAGTATAGCAATCGTATCTGGACCGGTCCCATCTTCAGTAACCATAACATAGACACGGGCCAGCATACTGTTTCAGACTTTATAATAGTGATCAGCACTTTATTTATCCCGGTAGGGAAATTTGTAGTTCTCACACTTTTTGCCATCTTGGTCTCCACGAGGAGAGCCAACGGTCAGTCAGTGTGCAGTTTCCCTGGAGCAATTCAGGTAAGGTATATGTACACTTTAGCCAACTATAGGACTTGAATCTATTACCTTTCGATCACAGACACCTAACCCACAGAGCCACATCATTGTTCATGGCTATATTAATCATGGCAGTACTAATGCGCAACAGTCAAATAAGGTTTGGCCTTGTTTATACCGTTCAACCAAGATTGTTTTGGTGTTCTGTTTTGTATTTCCATCCATCTCCTAACCACTTTCCCTGAACAGGGTCACGGGGAGCTGGAGGGGATGTCAGTCCATTGTAGGACATGTGCTTGCAGACACAATCACATACTAAGGTGGAAATGCCAGTTACAGAAACTGTGTGTCTTTGAGAGGAAACAGGTGGAACAGTAGGACAACATGCAGACTCTACACGCAGAGCAGAGGTAGGAATCGAACCCCCAACCCTATAGGGGTGAGCCAACAGTGCTACTCACCTAGCTGCTGTTCCCCCTAAGTTTTTTATTTCCAAGCGACTTTTTGTCCTTTTCATTTAATCAGACAAAAAGGTGCCATTTATACTGCTAGAAATTCCTTCCTCAGCTTTTAATTATCTGAAGCTGGGGAGTAGTGGATTTCAGCAGTTCAGAGCAGAGGCCATGTGAATTTGAGGCACAAGTCACTAGGTGGCGCTGTGCACTTCTCTGTAAAGAACTGTATAACTACGCCTCTCTCCTATCAAAAGCACTTCATCAAACTGGACTTCTTGTGCATGCACTGTAGACCATTTTATCCTCCTAGAGCATTTTCTTCTCACAAAAATATGCCCCCTCACAGGCTAATGTATACACCATATAGAGGCTGCTTGCTGATCAGATCAGCTCCCTGGTTATTAATATCACTTTTGTGATCATTTTTAATTACGTCAACATAATTAAACGTGACGTAGCAGGCTGATCGTCCATCCAGAGAGGCGGAGACTTGGGATGATATGAACACATCCCGACCAGCTTTCAAGAAAAGCTGGAGTTATTTGCGCAAACTTCTACATGTGCAAAACTGACGTCAGTTTGTGATTGCTTTGGTTTCCTACCAGCTTTTGAGCTGGACCTACACCCCCGCTCAGTTTTGTTACTAGTGTTCTCTGTGGAATACATTCAGACCCTTTTTCAGCGTGACATTGGGGATCTCTGATCAGGCAGTGGTGCCGGTATTGACCACATGCAAACACAATTAGCCAGGCTAATCATTAAGAAAAACTAGCAACCTTGAATCAACACAGTGAGATAAAGACTCCATTCATCACATTCATGGGCACTGTTAGTGGTAATTGTGTTGCGTTTATTGTCGATGCTTCAAAGTAATTTCCATTCATCTGGTCCGGTGCTCTATTTTTGCACCGATACACTCATTTAATTATTGGTACTGTGACTTATATCCATGCTGTCATCTGTGTCATGTTTTTATGTTGAGCAGGACCAAATGTGCAAGACAAGTACACAGTAAAGTCAGTTTTAATTCCAGTCTTGTCCTGCATGACTGACAACAGTCAGATACACATTTTACACTAAGACTTTATGTTTCATGCTCAAGTGCCGTTATTGTGTAGACTATTTCAAGTTTTACCTTTTGAGATTGCAATATTATTATGGAGGACACGCATTGCTGTTGTGCAGCAGCTTTTGGAGGATAGGTCAAGGAAATAAATGATTTTATTACTAAAAACAGAAAAGAAAATTGGGTCAAGGCTGAATCAAAGCAAGATACAAAGACTGAGACTTAGTAACAAAATCCCAGGCACAACACCACAAACACAAGCAAGTGGTCTTGTGTACACAAACCACCAGCCCAACAACTCTTCACCAAAAAATCCACCCAGCTGACCATACATAAACCCCAAACAAGTCAGCTAATCCCATTAAGGTCTGCTGGGTTTCATTAAGTGACGTCCTTGGGCTGCTGAGGTATTGCCATGGAGACGGAAAGGGTGACACAGACCAAGGTTTGCACTACTCGATGTCTCTCAGGCATCCATCCCCTGCCGAAGGTGTGAGGTGTTGGATGTGGGGTAGTCCGCGAAGTCCGAGGGGCCCCGAGTGGGCTCCAGCACTCAGCAGCTCCACAACACAAACCGGGAAGAGGCTCAGTGCAAACAAACCAGCAGAGACATGGTACATGTGTGTACGTGTTTCTGTGCTATTCTTCTTTCTTCACTGCCATATTAAAGTGTTCTGTTAAAAAGATGCTCCTTTAGATGTGTCTGCTTGCATAACAAAAGATGCAAGTCCCCAGCTATCTGCCCCATGTTTGTCTGAAGCTAAATTTCCCCAGGAGTCGATTCTGGATCAGAAGCTGCTCCTCGGCGCTTCATGCTTCATCGGAGGAGCTGAAGGTTCTCCCACTGATCCCACGACATTGCGGGGAGATCTACCGATTCCCAGCTCAGTTACGACTCCGCTGCTTGTCAGTTGCCTGATTCGCAGCCACCCCCACTCCCACTAGCGTCTGTCCCGCTTTCACAGCTCAGGACCGCGTTCGAAGTGTGCCGTCAGGTTGAACCCCTGCCCCAACGAGCTTGCTGAAAGACCCAATCAAAATGCTGCCGATGCATTTAGATTTAAACCTGTCACGCGCCAGTGGATGTTTAAGCAGTCTGAAGGTTCAGATATTCACTCTGTCTGGAGACGTTCTATCCTGCCGAGCTATCTGTCTAGGATGGAGCAACTGGAATTATGAACACGATTATGCTGAGATCTGAGACGAATCCATTCATCTTGGCTGATAACTGCTGGTTTAGCTATTTTATTTATCATATTTTAAGAGCACAATAAAACATGGCTGTGTACACATGACTATAACGTCCGGAATATTCATTACGTTGTAGAAAGTATAAAAAAAGTGATAAACAACATGAGTCCTAAAATGGTTATACCAGTCTAATGACACGTATTTCATCAAATCTAAAAAAAAGGCATTGTTATGCAGTTGAGTTTGGAACGTATGTGTGTGCGTGAGTCTGAGTACTCCTGAGTGTGTTGCCAGCAGAGAGCAGTGGGGGGTGGGGGGAGTCACAGTTTTTAATTAATCCTTGACTTGGTGACGTGAGGTCACACTGTCTGGCTGTGCTGTATGTAAGCCGAATTTTGGACGAGTTTCATAGGCCTGACAATAGTGTATGTATGTGTGTGTGTGTGTGTGTGTGTGTGTGTGTGTGTGTGTGTGTGTGTGTGCGTGCATGTATTTTTTTTTTAATTAATCATATGAGTTTACATTAAAATACAGAGCAAAATCGATAGGGCACATTGTCAGGCAATTTTAAGCTTGCTTCAGATGGGCATTAAAACAACTGCAGTAATTGTTTAAAGAGAGCTTTTACTGAGCTACCTAGCGAATAGGAGAGATGAACCTGAACAGATGAACTGTTCAAGCTGGTGGTCCACTGACCTTCTGGACGTAAATGCTTCCAGAAAAGAAGAATGTCAATGTTTATTTTAACACATTCTGCTGTCACTGGGGGTCACCAAGGCCTAAAAGCCCTCCAAAGATTGTAGAAATCGAAGCTCATAGTATGTTTCAGTGGTCCAGGCAATTACACAGGAAAAAATAACTCAGATGAAAAGTTTCATATGGGACATGACACCTGGGGCCCTATTTTGCACCGGCGGAAAGCACGACGTAAAGTGGTTTTGCTAGTTTTGTATCAGCGTATTCCTCATTTTCACACCACGCGCAGGTATTTTCAACATAATAAATCATTTTGCGCACGCTTCCCGCTCGTAGGAGTGCTCTTTTTTAAATGAGGTGTGGCTGGGCGCATTGTCGGCGCGTTGGTATTTTAAGGCAGCGAAATGGCATTGCACTTTTGACCGACAAAAACCATGTCTAAAGTTAGTGACGTATTGTTAAACAATATTTAAGGAGCGCGTTTTAGAAACGTGCGGGTTCTCCTGCCTTTTAAAGGTGAGGTGACGTGCCATTCTGATTGGTTTATTGCATGTTACCCCCCAAAACACACCTCTGAATAATTAAGAAAGTTAGGACAACCTTCTTGCGCTGGCGCAAAGTCTGTTTTTTCCGCTGTTAAAATAGCTAAATGGATTTGGACACACCCATAAATGTTACTTGCGCCTTGTGCTTTACGCTTTGCGTTAGATCGTCAAAATAGAGCCCTCAGTCTCACATTGACTTGTAAGACCGTAAGCACTGTTGCACACCCAAAAATATCATCTTCCAAAGACCGTTCAATGTGATTCAAAAGTTTAAAACAGCCTGATACATAAGCTGTTTTGAACTGATTTTAATAGCAGACAGCGAAACGCTCCTGTGTCTCGCAACACACGGAGCGCGTCCTGATGCGATGCTGCCACCCTCCCCCCCAGCGTCAACATTCTTTGAGAGGTCCTGCTGATTCGCTGAAAAGGTCATTAGTTTCATTGCGGCGCATCGGACTTTAAGTGTGCCTCCCATTTCTATTAAAGATGTCTAGTTGTTTTTAGGACACACAGCTAATGCAGGGGAAAGGGGCAAGCATTTACAACACTAGAGATGATGGTGTTGAACCAAAGGAGCCTCCCTGGGGGAATAAATCACAGAGAAATGAAAAAATGGTAATACATTGCCAGGTAAAGCTATGGTCAGTGTGGTAGGCTGCTACACTCAAACAATGGTCAAAACACAGGAGTGCAGTAATGAACACAGGTCCAAAAGCACGTACTCAAGGAGCTAAATGTGAAAGG
>JAACJT020023257.1:0-24298 GCA_009936485.2 Gymnarchus niloticus | reverse complement strand
TTGCATTGTGTCTTTGTAGACTTAGAGAAAGCATATGACAGGGTGCCTAGAGAGGAGTTATGGTATTGTATGAGGAAGTTTGGAGTGGCAGAGAAGAAAGAAAGAGTGGTACAGGTTTGACAGTGGTGAGGTCTGCAGTAGAAGAGATGGATGCATTCAAGGTAGAGGTGGGATTATATCAAGGATCAGCTCTGAGCCCTTATTTGCAATGGTGATAGACAGGTTGACAGATGGGATCAGACAGGAGCCCCCATGGACATGATGTTTACGGATGAAATCGTGATCTGTAGTGAGAGCAGGGAGCAGGTTGCGGAGATGCTGGAGAGGTAGAGGTTTGCTCTAGAGAGGAGAGGAATGAAGGTCAGTAGGACAAAGACAGAATACATGTACGTGAATGAAAAGGACAGCAGAATGGTGAGGATGCAGGGAGTAGAATTGGCGAAGGTGGATGAGTTTAAATACTTGGGGTCAAAAGTTCAGAGGAACGGGGAGTGCGGAAAAGAGGTGAAGAGAGTATAGGCAGGGTGGAGTGGGTGGAGAAAAGTGTCGGGAGTGATTTTTTGACAGATAGGTACCAGTTAGAGTGAAAGGGAAGGTCTACAAGATGGTAGTAAGACCAGCTATGTTATGCAGGCTGGAGACGATAGCACTGACGAAAAGACAGGAGGCAGAGCTGGAGGTGTCAGAGTTAAAGATGTTAAGATTTGCATCGGGTGTAACGAGGATGGACAGGATTAGGAATGAGTATATTAGAGGATTGGCTCAGGTTGGACGGTTTGGAGACAAAGCCAGAGAGGCGAGATTGCATTGGTTTGGACATGTACAGAGGAGGGATGCTGAGTATATTGGGAGAAGGATGCTGAGGATGGAGCTGCCAGGCAAGAGGAAGGCCAAAGAGGTTTATGGATGTGGTGAGAAAGGACATGCAGGTGGTTGGGGTGACAGAGCAGGATGCAGAGGACAAGGAGGAGATGGCAACAGTTGATCCACTGTGGTGACCCCTGACGGGAGCAGCTGAAAGAGGATGATGATCTGGCACGGAATGACCCCCAGGGTTCAGAAATGTATATTACAAAAATGACGGCTCCATGGGGGCTCTGACTACCAAATTTGTTTTATTATTAGGCTGCCAATATATGTTTATTGGATCCAGTCCCCCCTCACTCACTGGTGCCAACAAAATCATTGCTGACTGTGAGCAGGAGTGGGTCCTACTGGGATGGTGGAGTACAAACAATGTGCACGTCATCATCTTGTGCTCGTCTTTCCTTTATACAACTTAAGGTGGTACATAGAGTGCATCTGTCAAAGTGATTACCTAAAAATTCTGAATCAGAATCATCAACAATTCTGAGAGTTCTCTCTGTCTCAGACCTGTGTGACTGATGTCATTTATCACTCAGTAACCTTAGACACATGTTACCGTCCACCCCAAATTAAGACAATACTGGAACTCCTAGTTTGAGGTGATTTCTGATATTCTGGGGATCAGGTTGAAGCCATGTCCTCTGATTGCTATTTTTGGTATGTCTGGAGACCCGGCTATTCCTCTCCACTGCAAACAAAGGGGCGTGGCTGCTTTTTCATCGTTGTTGTCCTGGCCCAGGACCTTGTTGGCCTGGAAGTCCCTTCATCCTACACCTATATGTTTATGCATGACTAACTTAATGTTTCCTAAAGCTAGAGAAAAATCAAGTTCATCTGGAGGGAGAGGGCTGATGTTTTAAAAAGTGCAGCAGCCTTTCATATCATACTTTAACTTTTTAAAGTCTACTACCCAGAACTGAACTCTGAATTGAGATACCGAGGCAGACCCTTTTTTAAATTCTCATTTATTTATTTGAATCCAGAGGACCCAAGGGGGAGGGGAAAGTGTTGGGTTTGTTGGGTGTTTGTACTTGGAGGGTTGCAATTTTGAAAATGGTGCATCAGAATATATTATACTGTATATAGTTTGGTTCTGTTGGATTTTTCAATAAAAATACTTTGACAAAAAAATACTTGTGAAACACGACATTCATATATATGGAACAATGTGTACAAAAATACAGGATAAATTATGTCCTGTACTGGTTCAAAATGTGACATTTTAAAATTCAAGAGGGGACGGTCCCGTATTATACAGGATGGGTGGCAACACTAACCTCATTACATGAGGTCTTTATCTTGAACCTGGTATAAAATGGTGTAAAATTTACTTTGTCCCAGTCTCCAGGCAGACTTACTCCCTAATCATGTTTTTCCCCATATATTTAAATATTCAAAAAAAGGAGGAAAAGATGATAAAAGGCAAATGGTGGAGAGGGCAAAAAGAAAGGGCAGTGTCAGCTTAAAAAACAAGAACAAAGCAAACCGGGGTATTTGGGGGACTTTCTGAGCCGACACTCAACCAACTGTCACACGTTGTAAAACTGTAAAACAGTAAGCCGCTATGATGACAAGGAGACCGTTTTACCGCTATCTTTACAGACTGCTGGCAGATGTAACGAGAGTGAGCAGCAGCCAGCAAAGCCGTTTGACTGGTTTTTGTCATTTTTTTAAATTCGCCCTGCACTCTAATCACACATAAAAAATTCAGAAGCTCGACGGTTGAAAACAGATTTAACTGTATTAAGAAATGTGCACAGTGCCGGACTATCAACAGTGATAGGCAGTACATTCATTGACGCCCGCAGGCATCGGAAGATACAGATCAGTGATCAGACTGGTTTACCAAACTGGAGCTGAGAGTCCGTAAACAAACCTCCGTTCAGCTACTCCCAGTTAAACATTAACTTCTGAATACATTATCATAGCTTCAGTATAAAATTTCAAAAACACATCTAAAATATTATATATAAAGACATCAGTTATGAATTGTTAACTAGTGCATGAACACATACATTTCTCACGATGTCAATGATAGAGCAACTCTGGCAGAACAGTCCCTTACATTTTTGCTCTCGTATATTGGCTGCCTAAGCAGACTAATTTGTTTCTTATTAATATTCTCGGTGTAAGACTGGGAATACACTGCTTGGTTACCTGATGTGAAATGCCTCTATGCTAGAAACATAAGATGTAAAATGTGTACAAATTTGCAAGAAACACACCACTAAGCACTGATGCCCATACTGGACTCGGTCCAGAGAGAGACAGCTGACTTTACAGGTGGGTTAACAAGTGTGATGGGAGACAGGTGACGTGTCACGGGGTCTGGAGAGTACCGGCTCATTTATATTCACATGCGAGGCCTCACCAAGGACGCTTTCTCAGACTAAAGAATTACTGGGTTGGGTTCTGTGAACACAAAGTGCTGCTGTCGACAAAAACAGTCAAAGTAATTTCTGACAAAACTTGCGCTACAAAGAATCTGAAAACCCACAGTGAGGAAGATTAAAATGGGAAACTTGTCACTGTAATTGGATGAATACTAATACTAGGGAAAGTGAACTAGGGGCCTTCAAAAGTCAAGCAGGAGAAGAAAACCGTTAAGAATAAATTCTTCATTTTCATCCTTTCCTGTGTGTAACAGAACTTCAGTTTACAAACCACTAGCTTATCACAGTACCGTTACTGATAACAAAAATAACCCTCACTACCTCTTTAAAAAGATGTCTAATGGATAAGGCTGAATCAATAGTAGCTGCTAATATCAATAATGATACTTTCATGAACAACTTCAATGACAAAATTACCAACATTAGACTTCAGACGCAGACAACAAAGAAGTCTGGTACAAACAATGAATGCATTCATCTGATGACTGAATTAATGAACAAGAGCCAAAAGAAACTAACTACCAAATCAAAATCTGCCAATTTAATGAGTATGCTGAATACATCTCTGACTTTGGGTGTTACACCTGACAAATCTAAAGTAGCAGTTATTAGACCACTGCTTAAGAAACCAAACTTGGGTCCTCAGGACTTAGGAACTACAGACCCATCTCAAACGTCTCTTTTCTGTCTAAAATTCTAGAGGAAATTATAGAAGTTCAAAGTCAGTCGTACTTGAATGCAAATAATATACTCAATATATTCCAGTCTGGTTTCCACTAAGGTCACAGCACTGGAAGTGATTGAAGTCAGATTGTGAATATGTTAAGAGCAGCTGATGCTACCAATGTCACGGGGCTCCTCAATCGCACTGCTACCTTTGACCACTCTGTTTTGCAGCATTGGTTTGATTCATATGTTGACTCATATGGAACACTACTTAAGCAGTTTACCGCTTTTTTTTTTACTAATTGTTATCACTATGCTCAGATATCTAACATTAGTGCTCCATCAATATCACCAGTTAAATTTGGAGTACCACAGGGATCAGTGTTTGGGCCCATGTTGTTCTCTGTACATGCTACCACTGGGTAAGAGAATAAGGCATAATGTTAACTTTCACACCGATACCTATGATGCCCAAATCTATATTTCAGCTACAAATAACGACACCTCATCTACTGTCACTTTAACCAATTGCTATAATGAACTGATGATTTGGATCAGTGAAAACTGTTACCTAACATGGAAAAAAAACTCAGGTTCTTATATTTGGAGGTAAAAGCACAGATAGGACTGTTAAAATTAGTACTTAGCCCTGAGTCGCTAAACTTTTGTTTTAGTAGTTCACTCTGCAATCTGAACATTTTAGACAGCAAGCTCTAATTCAAATTTCATGCTGATGCAGTTCTAAAAGCATGCTTCTTACAGTTGCCAAATAGTGCTCAGCTTAGTATCTTAAGTACTGAGAAATTGCCTAAGAAGCTAATGCATATTTTTTTGTGGAGTAGGTTACATTACTGTAATGTTCTGTTAGCAGAAAGTATGTACCACATGTTAAAACACTTACAGTGTATTCAAAATGTGAAAGAATTGTTACTAGGAGCAAAATGTTTAAGAATCACTCCAACTCTTCGTTCGCTTCACTGTTTTTCGGTCAGGTACAGGCATTCAAATTTCTTCATCTGACCAATAAAGCACTTAAAGGTCAAGCACCTGCATATTTGATGAAACTGATTAATGTCTACGGTTCAAATCGTTCACTTGGATCACAAAATTTTGGTCTCATTCTTCAAATAAACTTACTACTGGCACTAAAGCCTTTAGTTACAAAGCCCCTAGGCAATGTAGAGGATGTCGACTCAGTCTTAAATCACGACCAAAGACATACTACTTTACTCCAGCTTACTCACACCTTATTACGTAATACATCATTTTATGGTTGCACATGCCGATGTGGTCCTCGGTGTTCGCAATGCAAGGCATAAATGTCCTTTCAGACCTTCTATGCTGGAAACCATCTGAGTTGGATGTGGTGTTAGTCACACAGGTCCAAGTGTGACTTTTGTTGATGTGGTCTACCAACAAGATCTTTTAAAGGCTGGCGTGAAGAACTGGCTCAGAGACTGTGAAACTGAGAACCACTGACCCCCTGAATACACAATCCAATAATCTGACATCTTTCCCTGCACTGTAACACAGTAGCACGCCCAAGTTGGTTGTGCAGCCAGTTGACCTCGGACCCCAAGGTTATTTTTCTCCTTGCTAAGGAGTTTATGGTAACTCATCTCCATTACCTCAAGGCTTTTTTTTTCCTTTTCCATCAATGTACAGGATGTACACTGATGCAAAAGGAACATCCTATGTCAGAATGTTCCTGTTATTCACTGATTTTAGCTCAAACTTCAAAACAATCATGCCATGGAAGCTGCTGGTCAATCTCAGGATACTGAGCTTCAGCAAATTTCATCTGAACCTGCCTTTGGGACTTCCTGACAGGCAGACCCCAAATGATAAGGCTCTTATCCTCAACAGAGCCTCCCAGGGCTGCTGCCTGAGCCCAAGGCTGTTCATCCTCTTCATCCATGACTGTGTGGCCAAATTCAGCAGTACCCTCAGATTAGGCTGTTCCTATGACAGCGATGGTTCTCATCAGCAATGAAGATGAGTCTGCATACAGAAATCGGGTAGCAGATCTGATGGAGTGGTGCGGTGACAACAACCCAACACTGAATATTAATATAACAAAAGTAGACCATTGTGCATTTCAGGACACGTACTGGAAGTCACATGCACATCACCATATATGGTACTCCAGGGGACACCCTCAGCAGCATCAGGTTCCACAGGCCCATATCTCCAAGATGCTGTGACAGAATATTATATATCCAGCACACTAGCACCTTCACCTCCTGCAATGGCTGAGGAAGCCATTCTCAGTGTCCTCACCAGGGGAATAACCATATGGTACAGTCGAGTCACTGCTCTGTAGACAAAGATCAGTGTTGTGAGATCTGCTCACAAGATCACAGGGACTGAGCTACAACTGCTGCCAGAACAAGGAACCTGCTATACGTTAGGATTCAAACCTTTCATTCTATATGTCGAGAGGCATCTCAAATATCCAATTAAGGCCGATGTGTTTCTTTTATCAAATATCAGATCCCCCAATAAGGAGATTAAAAATATATATATCTGCAATTTCAAGGCTGCATTTAATTAGGTTACATGGGAATAATGGAAAAAAAAAAACAGGACATTCATAAAAGCAAAACTGAAGGCAAAATGTATGCTGCCACTTTAATATATGCATAGAAAATGCACTTTAAGCATCCTCGGTGCTTCCATCAGACTGCTGTACATCTACCCATTTTGACAGAACCACTTATCCGATCCAGAGTGGCGGAGATCCTATTCCAGAACTCACAGGAAGCTCATAAAAGACATGCATCTGTTGTTGCAGTCTGTGGACAAGTGTTTTTCAGCTATGTGTTTTTGGTCCATGGGAGCAATCCAAGTGACACAAAGGGACCTAACCAATTACATGGGAGATGAAGGATTCAACCCAAGCAGAGGCAGAGCAGGAATTAATCTTGGAATTGTGGTGATATAAAGCTACCCAGCAAACTAGCTGACCCAGAAGATAAACACTTAAAATTCAAGCCAATAACATCCTTTGTGCACATTAACCAATGAAGTGAAATACATTTGGAATTATAGGAAAAGGTTCAGATTTAACGCTGTTTCAACATTGCTGTTAGGTATGCCATGTTTTATATCCTAACTGCATGATTTTCCTCTTTCCTCTGTTTGTCAGCTTTCCTCTACACACAGAAACCACACAACATTCAGTGCCTGACAGCGGTCCAGATGGTCAGGGGTCTTGTTGAACAATATACTACTCGTTGAGCAGTATTAGCATCTTCACACAGACTTCCACATGCCTTCCTACCAATTCCCCACCATTTTCACAAGGCTGCCACAACATTACACCATAACAAATTCTTCCAGAGATCTGGCTCACCAAAACTCAGTTATAAACTCAATTTGACTCTCAGGCTAAAAGTTGATGGTATGGACCTTTCAATGTTAAATTGGGCAAATGACTTCTAACTGCCTATTTATTGCCACATGGTTCTTAAAGTAGAGAAGATGGACCAGGTCCTCTTCTGACTTTCCTTCTGTTGGAATCACTATCATAAGAAGCAAACAGGTCAAACAAGGCAGAAGAATAAAATTAATTAGCCAGAATAAGGACAACTAGGGCCTAAACTTCAGAACACAAAGATAACCACTTGTCGATTCATTTCCTCAAATGAAACATCAAAGCTTGTTTTTAAATAGCAACGCAGAGCACACTTTGAACTCCAGTACAGATTAAGCAGATGCTGTAATGACCTACGCCGTTTAAATAATATAGAAGTGTTTAGACAGATCCAACTTAGACAATCTGGTTTTGGTAGTAGAAAGTAGTGATGTTACTCCACATTATGACCTTTATCATGATGCATATTATAAATCTGATTTTATGTCATACAGGCAGAGGAGCAATGATCCTTAATGTTCTTGATAGTATAATAATTAGATATGAAAACTATTCTTACATAATTTCAGTTAGACATTATTTAGATGCACTTCCAGTTCGCCAAGCAGCCCAATATTAACATTCAGAATTCCCAAAATCACAGCGGGAAACAATCACAATGATGCTGATGATAATAATCATTAGTAAGCCTGTGAGATACCTACTAGATCGTTCCTGATAAAGAGATGCTCTCAACATGAGGGATCCTGCCGAGTGGATTTCTTAATGTCTCGATTTGCATTGGACAGTGGGCATTAAGCTCCTTTGGATCATCAGTAGCACCGAAGAGGATCTAATTAGCCATAGCCTCCATGACTATTGATCAACAGGCTAACAAGTACCTGACTTCATGAAGCCCAGCCAGCCCCGATTAGGCCACTGCCTTCAGCAGCATTCAAATAGCTGCATTAATAAGTATAGGGTGTGGGCTGTGTTTGTGGCCTTTGTTGGATATGCTATTCTGTTACCTGTGTTTTCTCAAGTATTTATTTTTGTCACCCCCCACTCTCAGTTTTAGGTTGTCCTTCTTAAAGGAGCCTTGTCCATATTGTTTGCTACAGGGACTCAGTTTAAACTTCATTTCAGGTCCTCCCTTGCAGAAGAGCTCAGCTAACAACGGCCATAGGTTGCTTTCACTTGTTTTCACTCGAACACTTCAATACATAGAGCTTCCTGACATGGCTAACCTAGCTGCACCTTATTTATTTTGAGGCTTAGACCACCTTCCTAGTTATAATGAGAAGGCATTACCCTGGATGGAGACCCCGTCTAAGCCATACAGGTGACCCAAGAACTGGGCTGTTGAAGGATTGCCGAATTTGTCTGGCTGCTTCCTTCTACTGAAGGAGCTTCTCAATGGGCAGGACCCCTTGGGTCTGAGAACCAGGGCCCCTACCGGAGGAAGAGGTCTCAAAGCCATAGCTTATCAAGGGTCGATAACCTATCCACAGGAAATCTCGAAGATGACACGAAAAGATCTATGGGTAGAAGTAACATTCTACCAGACTCACTTAGCAGCGGAACAGCAAACTACCCGTAACTGTTGAGACGGTAAATTAACTCCCCAAGGTTCCCTGCTAGTCACTTCTGCCTTCCGGCTCTGGTAGTTGCCCTTTCCTTGTTGGGCCAGTCTGAGCCCCATTTCAAAGCTCCTGTGTTATGGGAGGATTGAACAACTTGTACCTCCGGAATAATCTGTATAAATGGCGTGTAGCCCAGGACAGTCTATGGCTGAAGGGGGAAGCATATATCCTGGAAGGTAAAGAAGCAACAGCATAAAACCGGCCCGACACCCGGTGAGATAACCATTTTAATTATGATTGAATTCCCAACATCGAAACACTTACCTAAATGGTCATGTTAAATCTGAAAGGAGGGCACATTTCTGTTTTTCCCCCAATTACTCTTGTTCAGTTTATTATAAAGACTACAACAATACAAAATGAAACAGGAAATTCTCATGAACATTAAAAAAAATTTAAATCACGAGTAACAAAAATCATTCGGATCATCAGTGGCTCATGGGCTTGTAGCTGCTGGTCATCAGTCTTAGCTGGCACCAGTCTGATTATCTATTCTTAATTTAAAACAGATCTCCAACACTGAATGGGTGTGTTTGTAAAATTACCTTGCTAATAATGTCACTTTATCCGCTTTTCAATATCTACTATACAACACCTGAAGTGACAGTTTTCTGTTCATAGTTTATCACTTCTGCAGTTCTTAACCAAGATATCAAAAACAGTGTGAACAGTTCAATTAATGTTAGAGTGAAAATGATGACCTGGTCAGTTACCTTCCTGCTTTCAGGGACAGAATTATACTAGTCTGATGGACAGAATGACAGAAGAATAAGGCAACGGTACCGTGTTTACTCTGAAATTAATAAAGCATTTTAACAAGTGGAGGACACCACCATTTGGCCAGTTATGACGATTTACTCTTTCAGGTTCCTTCATAGCTAACTCCACGTTCTCTGTAAAGCGGCTCCACCCTGCATCGAGATGCAGTGCCTTTTCCTATGAAGGCCTCTTCGGGGGGGATGCGACTCGGAACCCCTCAGCCTCCACATTGCAGGCGCTGTGCGGATGCATCAGAGGCACACAGCATGCACAATGAGGAGGCAGAGGAACCAGTGTCTGGTCCCACCTCTTTCCTTCCAACAGGTGGGATCTGTTTATGGAAATGTAGCCCCTTAAGGATGGCTGACGCAACAGCTGGGAACCAGTGGCCATGCTAATTAGCAGACGCGTCTGGCAACTAGTCACATGGCTCAGTCTGTGTTAGGCACGGTTGCCTGCCCTCTCGGAAATAACATATTCATAAAAAACCGTGGAAACAAACGTGAAACCTGACCAATGATCTCCTTCTGCACTAAATATAGTTATTACATCTCCAACAAGAGTCCAGTAACTTGGACTGTGTCCTAACAGCAGGAGGAGGTGGCAGGGATTGTGGGGGAAAGAAAAAAAAAAAAAAAAAAAAAAATCAGACCAAAGCAGCAGATCGAATTACTTGAACACATTGGAGATACTGTTATCTTGAGCACTATGGACATATTTCTATATCTATCTTCTATCCTGTTCAGAGTAGTACAAGGCCATGAACATGTATGCAGGGCACGTTTTCAGGGAAATCTACATGGACATAACATACAAACAACACACACACACGGCAACACCTGTAAGACAAAGGAACTACTCAATGAGCCAATGTACCTCTGAAAATTTGCAAATGTTACTATATTAGCATAGTTTTTCCACGAAACACCATGAAATGTTTTTTCTTGAAACCCCATTCCCCTTGGTAACGTGTTTGGATTATACATAAACAGGTATTCAAGTAAACATTCTATAACAGCTTTTGATGGTAAGTGAAATAAACACTTTGAAAAATTGGAGAACCATTCAATTCAGCTGATTTATAGCAGAGTTCCACACAGGTTGCCTTCCAAAGTCCAACACACTGAGATAAACTCGCATGTCTACATTGCCCTTAGTCTGTATTGTTGTGTGAGTGTGTGCCCTACAACGGACTGACATCTCGGACAGGCATCAGGCTCACTGTGATCTTGCACTGGAAAGATGGCAAAATCTTAATGAGACCGGAGGAGACTAGAAGTATCAAGGTCTGAGTTAGAACATATAGAATTATCTGCCCAAGATGGAAATTTGAGAATAAAACCGATTCATCTTTTAGTAATTCTGTTTGGAAAAGCATTCAAACTGAATGTTTCTGTCTCATCCATAAAAATAGTAAACAAAGTTCATGATGAACATTGATATTGCTCCTGAGAATGCTTGCACATAGATGAGACAGGTGATGCCCTGCTCTGAACTGTTCATCAGACATTTAACACCACAGCCCTGATCCTCACTCACTCCATGCCAAACTTAACAACAAAGGAGTCAGTCTGTCCGTGTACCGTGTTGTCATAAGAAATTGATGGGAGTCTAAAAATCCCATGATGTGGCGTTCACTGATAGCCAAACACTAGCCTTCAGCAAACCCTGGCACTCCATGTCTGTCTCAAGTAATGACTGCACACAGCAGTCACCTGCGTCATCTATCGCATGCTCACGGCAGCAGTCAAAAACACCAGCAGACTGAGGGAGCTTTGCCCTTCTCGCCTGATTATCCTGCTCATGCGAACAGCAAAATTAATACAGGGCATATGTTAATTCCCCATCTTGTGCCCTAAGGCTATCCGGGATAGGCCCCCGATAACCCTGAATAGTATTAAATGATTTGCAATTGGATGGATGGATGCTATTACCCATATCTGCATATACTGGGATGAGCGAGGTGATACCACAGCCCCTGATCAGCAGCCTGCATTCCTCAGAAAGCATGGGGAACATGGAAGTAGCTGCACTTAGAGCCAGTTAACGATTGGCCACTTTGGAGCTAAAAAGGAAGAAAAACAAGGTGGAAAGGAGGGACAACTACTGGGCTCTTGCTGGATGAGCCACCTGGACAGACTGGACCTTGGGTGATATGGAAGACGACTGCCGCCTGCCACAGGAACAACCGTCTCACGGGAGTGTGCATCCCCGAGTCATCCAGCCTGCCCTGCAGGTTATGGTGCTGAGAACCTGGTGATCGGGGGAAGGGATCACCTAGGTCACTATAAACTATACATGATGTGATTTACTGCAGCTCCAGAGAAATACAAACTAATCGTTTAAACTTGGGAAGTATGTTCCCCCCACCCCCCCAAATCCACTCAGATAAGTGACAGACTCACTGGAGAAGGAGGCTTTGGTTAATACGAGAAATGAGTGCTAGTGTTTGTTTACAGGCTCTTCTTGAGATAGCAATGACTCAGGAGGTAAGATCAGGAAGTGTCCCAGATTGCAGGCTGAGAGTTAAGCCTTGAAACCACCTATTTGCAAGCAGACTGGGACACTTTGTACCATTAATTTTATCTGAAATGCAGACTAGAGGCTGCCGAATGCATTGTAGTGTACAATCTGGTCACACAACTTCCAGTTCAGTAACTCTTATCCATTTTGTTTTTTTTTCTTCCTCTTTGTGTGCGAGTAGGGAAAGATAATAACAACCAGTGAAATCCTGACGCTGTCTCTCACCGGGAAAATAAGTGCGTCAATCCTGGGGCGCACTATTGTGGGGAAAACGCTGGAGGGTACGAGTAACTCTTCACCTCAGAGGCACCGTGAAATTGCTTCATCCCAGTGGACGATGCATCTAGGCATCCTGCTGGGAGAGGCCTGGCCAAGCCCAAATGCGCGTCACACTCAGACCTCTGCTGCACCTGCACTAGGAATCTCCACCTGCTCTGTAGCATCACATTAAAATTCATCTCAAAGTTGCACTGCATGACTTTCAGGCGGGTAGTGAGGAATGGGAACTTTTATTAGGTTAAGTAATGGAGCTGGTTGACACATCCCTCGAGAGGTGAGGGATCTGAGCCCTCAACCAGAACACGAGTTTGAGTCCTGTGCCCATCAGTGATTATGTTGCTGTTAGGCCCGTAATCATAACCACTTCAGGTCTGTACATCATTTGACAAAAGCTACCTCTAAATAAGTGTAACAAAACTGTGGCAAGAAAAGAAGGGAGAAGTCTTGCATTAATTAAGCACTAAAACACAAAAAAGATGACGGGAGAAACCTGGGTGTCAGACTCAGCACCAGGTGCTGGAGCTGAAAAACAAAAGCCAAAGTAATATCATCCGTAAACAGGCTCTGGTTATAGGACTGAATGGGTGCCTCACTTGGCTTCAGCCCATGCCACTCCATGTCCCCACATGCTCGGTGCCAATTTTGGCAAATGAGCACAGGAGTGAGCATTCGGCAGCCACCCGCTCACTTTGAGCTTATGGAGGATGGTTTATTTAGTCCATCTCATGTTCTCATTTGGGATTCGTGATGCATAATTTTCATTTGCAAACACTGCTCTTCCACTTGGGTTTTGCGCATCAGCCTCTACGGCTGTGAAACCCAAATACACACGAACACCAGCGGTCACCGAGGGCTGCAATGGTATCCGACACCCCTGACCACAACTGCAAGAGGGACAGCTACTCAAGGCCCATCGTGCTTTACAAGTGGAACCTGGGCACTCGTGCAGCAAGCGCACCATACATCTGCAAGCCAATTTTGACCCCTTTAAACATGAAGTTTAACATTGTAGGAAACAGACACAGTGAGGGAGGAAGATGAGAAGGTAAAGAGCAGGGATCCATTAGCACTGACCTGGTAAGTAACTGACCCATACTTGTGTACCGACATGCCGAGAGGATGCAGGAAAACTGAAAAATCAGACATGTCACGTCTCACAGGGTTTTACCTTCGGCTGGCACCACACAATCACGAGACGTAAACTCCCGTGAGATTTTCAGGGCAAGTCCCTTCCTCTGCTCAAATTTTACAATTGACCCACGAGATCTCATGGTTTTTTTTTTTTTTTAAAAATACATCTTGCATTTTACACTGGGTTTTAAATTGTGATCCCGCTAAGCTGACCCGTGTGAAACATGCAGGGTAGAATACGCCCCATACTGATGATACCGAGTAGATCAGGAGCTAGGAAGACGACATGCAACATGCACAGCAGCCTTCTTCTTATAGCAATCACCATAGTGCTGCATTTACACTGCAAACACAATACAAGCTCCTCCCACGGCCATACCTCATCTGCACCATTAAAAAAAAAAAAACAAACACTATTTACAGAAAATGACTCAATCCAAATCTTAGCCCATGTAACCAACTGATAAAAATGCAGCCAGGACATTGAGTGATCGTCTTCATCTTTCAGTCTGTATCACTGCGTGCAATTAACACGCTCCTCCTTGTTCAATCAAGGAGCCCTCTCTCCACCTACATCTGGCACTCTCTCCCTACATTTTTCAAGCAACCAGAGTAGCAAATTATGATACTTAAGGATCACCCACATTGCATTTAATTACAGTGTGTTTAAGTTCATGCAGATACCCTTGCTTTATTATATGATTGACACCTTTTTGGGCTGTAAGTAACTCTCTTCAATTACCTTTTTTGGGTTTCAACATGACATCATTCTGCTAAAAACTGTTTTACAAACTGATCCATGTGACCTCCCACTGGACCTTCCAAGCATGCGGTCTGCTAATAGGCTCCGAATCAGATCACTCAATGACCATCAAAAAGGGAATAGGTACAGGCATCAAAGGAAAGGATGCGTGCAAAATTTCCATCTCATATGACTGACTGGGTCTCCTGCTCATTTCCATTTTATTGCAAGCATTTGTCCGTTAAGCATCACAAAAAAATGCAACGAACGTCCATCTGACCAATTAAATACGGATAATTACAGATATAACCTAAAGGCAGGAAAATGGCCTTTTTTTTTTAAATTGTTTCATATTTAGGAACGCTACATGTTACCAACATCTTAAATATCGATTCATGAACACTCATTACCTTCGTTGGAAAACCAGGGTATGTTCTTTGAATCATAAGTCAATATGGTCAAATTCAAAGCTGTTTTTCCACCTAGTACATTTATGGTGTTTATCTCCGTTGTACCTGGTAGGTGCCTGTCAGTTTTTATTTGTATACGATACTGAAACAGTGGTCTGAAGTGTGGGACATTGGTGGTATTAATTTAAAAACAAACAAAGCAGGAGCGAGAGTGTTGATGTCTTCCTGAAATGTTACCTGCCACTCTTCGACTCCGTTGGGTCTTTAACCTTCATTCAGACATACATTCACACAAGATAATACAGTCAAATCAGATTCCAGTCTGAGCTGCACTAAGACTGGAAATGCAATTGCTGCTACCCATCTACAGATGACAACAAATGACAAATGAGCGTAAAATGACCCGTCTCCACATACATCTGGCAGGAGGCCTGTCTGGCAGATCATTGTCATGAAAATTCATAACCATTATGACAAGTAAGAAAGCATATGGTATGGGATTTTGGGTCCAACAGCATATGATCTCATGCTATGAGCTTTGGGTCCAACAGCATGTGATCTCATGCCAGCCTTAGAAACGAAATATCATCATATAAACACGCCACTCAATATCAGCATATTTTGGAAAGGAGGAACACCATTTTCTCAAAAAAAGAACTCACTAGAACCCACTTGCTTATACATTGTTCTTTGTGGAAAAAGTCATGATATATGACAACGTGAATGTCATTTTTCTGCCCTTTGATCACATGGTTCATTTAACTTCTGAGAACTGCTGCTTCAAACTAAATGATCATGTTGGTGTGGTAATGGTAATTTCTCTGCTGCAGTTCTGCCTGGAATGCTGATAACTTCACCATCCATCTACCTTCTAGCTGCTTAACCTGGTGAAAACCACAACACTCCAGTCATTCCGATTTGATTTTGTATATGCCAAACCTGTCAATGCACTAAAAGAATTTAATTTGCGTATTTGCAGATGCTATACTTTCAATGCTAAATCTTTATAGCCTGCTGACAGCCTACAATTTACAGCTGTGTGAACAATTATTCTCAATGTTTGCAAACAGATCATTCAACCCGCAATACCACAGTACAAAAGAGAGAAAGCCAGCATGCTCAAATGGAATTAACTTCTCTGGCTAGTATACTATACCTCACACATAAGGGTCAGTGACAAAGGGCAAATCATTGCATCATTCTCAAAGCACAATGCAAATGTTGACAAACTGTTGCAGCAGACGGCACTTATTTTCCAGTACTTCTCAGTTTACATATTCCCCCCCACAGCATATAGGACAAATCTGAAACATCCATTACAAAGTGAGGTTTTAACCTTCCTCTGATGGTAACATCCATCCACCTGCAAAAGATTCATGGTCACGTCAATTAATCCTCATTCACTTGCTGCGTCTCTCATAGCAGAGTCAGCTTTTATTAAAAAGTATGTCTGGATAGTATATCAGCTTATGAATACCCAATTCAAAATATTCTGAATAATTAAAAAGCACAAAGTTTCACATTTTCATTTTGTACCAGATTTGGAACTGCTGACTCAGTGGTACAGGAATTCTCACCTTCCCAAATCTCTACATTGGCAGCACAATAATGAAGTTTAGAATCAGTCACCTCTGCATGCTACTGCATCATCCTCTCAGATTCTGGAGACAGTCAACAGAGCCAAAGAGTGAAACAAATCTACAGGGGGGTGACTAGCATCCTGATCAGGCATTATGCCCTGGCATTATGTGCTGTGCTTTACAGAACAGACAAGAGATTGTACAAGTGTTCACTGACAACAGAAGGATGAAGCAGTATTGACTAAAATATCAGCTCACATTGGCTCACTTTGAAAACCAAACTGCAGAGAGATCAAAACATTGGGCATTTATCAGCATGAGGTCAAACGTCATTGTCTATTGTCAGGAAAGAAATGTACTTCTTGGGATTTTAAAGTAAATCACAAAACTCATTCTTTGAATGCAACCAATAGACAGAGTTGGCCATCCGAATGCATTAAAAGCCTTCTTTATGCAACATTACGGTGTAAATTCATGAACTACATTTGCTTAGACTTGAGTCAGAGACCTTAATGCCAAATTATTACAAAGAAAGCACAAGTCAGGATGATCTGAATATTTTGTCACCATTTTGATCATGCGTTTACAGTACAATTGTGAGGAAAAGAGGAAGGCCAAAGAGGAGGTTTATGGATGTGGTGAGAGAGGACATGCAGCTGGTTAGTGTGAGAGTGGGATGAGGAGGACAGGAGGAGGTGGAGATCCATTGACGGGAGCAGCCGAAGAAAATGATTGATTATACTTTGAACAGACTGAAATGAAAACATTCAAAATTAAGTGTTTTATCGTCATTGTACAATAAGTGCATTTGGAATGCCAACTCATTCATCAGCACCCAGTACAACGAACGGCACACATACTGAATAGACAACAGGCATGCACTAATGCAGTTAACACTTTAACATTACAGTTCACGTTAGGTGCAGGTACAGTCATTCTGTGGGAGCCCAGATTTTGATATTAATGATACAAAAGGGCTTGCAGAATGAAACTGCTCTTGAATCTGGTAGTCAGTACCCTAATGCTGTGATACCTTCTATCAGTGTTGAGTAGAGGTCTTGGCTCCTAAGGTTTGGGCCTTGTAATATAGTTCATGTCACAGGAACAGCAGATCTATATCTAGTCGATGTTTATGACTGACGTCACAATCCTGAGTACGACCGTCCTCTCGAGCTGTGGCTCCAACATACTGCACTCTAATGCCATAGATGAGGCCACTTTCTACAGTATTGTGGTAGAAGTCAGTCTATGTGGCCTTGCTCATTCTCCACTTGCTTAATCTCAAGAATCAAAAGCACTGACAGGCCTTCACGACAACTGGTCCAGTCTTTATGCACTAACCCTCTCTGAAATCTGCCATCAATAACGATTGGTGCAAGACACCAAATCAATGTTGGTGTTTTAATTGTTCTGGCTACCACTCTGCCACCTCCATCTTGTATGAAGATTCATTATAATTGGTGACAAGACCTATTTCTGTGGTATAATCTGCAAACTTGTGCTCAGGGAGTCTTTATTTTGATGATCAGAAGCGGAGGATATAGCCGTCGTGTGTGTTACTGCTATTGGTCACAATTATAAGTTCAGCAGAAGTTTCCTCAGCATGCCTTGATTAAAGTCATGTCTGAATATCACACTGAACAGTGGCAAGGATAAGAGAGCTGAATTCCAACAACTGACAGAACGGCCAGCGTTCAGCCATTTGGTGCTCAGTGTTAGCCAGTATCTTACCTTCCACCAGGAATGGCTCATCAGAATGCTTCTGCACCAGAAAGCTTTGGTGAAGGAAAAATACAGTATTTCCTCATCTGTCACTGAGACTTACTTTGGTAGCGCACTTCACACAACTTAAGTCAACATCCACCTACTCTTATAAGTGACTTCAAACAATCCTGTTCCTGTTATACTTGTTGAAAATTTTGGGTTCCTCCAGTGAAGAGGGAAGTGTGTAACTTTAGAGTGTTGGGCTGAGGGAATAAAATACCAGGAAAACCTCTTCTCATACTTACCCCTAAGTGTTATCATATCAGGAAAGTGAGCAGGCCTCAGAAGAGATGAAAAATTGTAGAAAGAGAATATCTAGTCAAGTGTGCTCAAAGAGGAAATGACTTTACTTGTCTAAGGAGAAGACTGTCATTTCACAGATGAGAAAATTAGTGATCCAATTTATTTGATCTCACACAGAGCATTTGATTTAAAAACCTATTTTAAAAAGACACCCTGACAACAGTTGCAGGTTCAAGCTAGGTCACTGGGATACTCCTTAAACAGCAATTTATCTCAAGCTTGCACCATTACCTGGATGTTGCTAATACAACTGTGAACCACACATATTGAAGACTGGGCAAACCCTTTAACCACACTGGCATTTTTCCCATTCCATCTTTCTTACGATCGACCAGGGGTCAAAGCTTCAGGAAAACATTAAATGAACACCTCCTGGTAATGTTTGAAAAACTTTACCACCACCTCCTGAGAAGTCTCAGCTTATATAGATAAAATAACAGCTCTCAGCATAAGATAAGGATTTCCTGATAGATCTGACAGGGAAGAGGATGAAAAAGAGAAGCATATTCAGGAATCTCAGGAGATATGCAAACTGCTGTTTACCATTCTCAAACTACACAATCCGGGACGTGAACAAAAACCATAGGTACAGCACTTCAGCTCCAATTCAAAGTTGACTGAATGTCACTCATAGATATTCTGATGCCCTTAACCCCAAAACAGCATTGGCTCTGCCCTCTGAATAGTGCACCAATGAAAGATATTCTCGTTTGCCTATATATCTTAGCTGGCCAACTTTTGATGAAGAGCAACAGACTACTTTAAAGTCTCCTCGATGCACTCCAACATCTCCCTGACACACACTTAGCTCTTCATGATGCTTGTTCTGTGTCCAGTTAGCACACTGGCCAGTGGCCATTGAACTGAAAGTTTCTAATGAATATCATCATGACCCAGAAGACAGTTGGACCAGCTGAATGTTAGAGATACATTTTATAAATACAAAGTACAATCCCTTAATGTCCTTTCTGATTTACAAAACAAACCATGCCTTTAACAACTCCAGAATAAAAAGACCACATTTCCAAATGAGGCTAAAAATGTCTTTGCACATCCAAAAAAAACATGGCAGCAATCTGAGTTGGGTTTTGAGGCCAACTTGGGGAATGGTTCCCATACCCTTCTATTTTGTGCCACAATGGCATGCTACCCCTGTATCTTGCCAGTTATCAGAGAGGCACCAGCAAACCCGACTGATTTTACTGCTCCTGAGGGACTGGGTTGGTTAAGGCACTTCCCCTAAATGCAGACTGCGCCTCAAAGCCCAGATCATGGGTCAGGAATCATCTGGATGGTGTCACTCTTCAAATAAGCCCCTGATTGGAGACAAACTGGCTTTGCTCTGCTGAGGTGGGAATCAAAGCCAGCTGGGAGACCTCAGCAATGTACCACACCTGGCCTCGAGTCTGGGAGTCATTTGTTGGTTACCTGCTGTAAATTTGACTGCATCCTTGCATCATGTAACATCTCATTTTTGCCAAGTTACAGCTGTATCCTTAAATATTAGCTCTCCACATTTCTCCCAGGATCCAATGAATAAATTCTGCAAGAGGAAAAATTTTCAGTTTTGACCAAATCATTCCGGGAATACCTACCTTCCGGCTTGCCCCAGGCAGCTCAATTTATCTGGTGTTTAGTGATTTTAGAAAAAAATAAGTTGATACAAGCGTGTTGGAATGGACTGAAATTAAAGCAAAGTAGTTTTTCCACATGAATAGGTGCCGCCTCACAATGACACACCAATGAAGAGACAACTACCCCAGCATCCAGTGAACTGGCCACTATTAAAATCATGTTGAGAATTATGCTGTGTGATGCACTGTATCCCTGCTCCCGGTAATAGAGCATTCCCATGCACAGCCTATCCAAACTAACAGTCAGGCAACAAACCTTTATTGACATCTTTGGTTCAATGGCTCAGAACAGTCTATAGGTTACGTGGATTTCGCCATCCTAATGATTTCCCTATAGCATGCTTCATTACCCAAGAAAGGCAATATGCCCTGCACACGCTGACAGCTAAAGTCAAAGCAAATGAGGGAACAACCAGGAAATCATTTGATCCAAGAGCAGATTAAGAAAACACCTGTCAGGTGTCTCAACAACTGTTGTATTCCTTCCTAGAACCGCTAATCACATGACATGTCACAGCTGCATCTGTCTGGATGTACAAGTATGTTTCGATTGTATAAGCATGTACTTGGTGTGGATATTTTCCTCAGAGGTCAGAGTTTTGCCTTTATATAAGGAAAATGAAGTACTTACCGCTCCAGGAATACGACTTCGATTGACTGACACGCGTCCCTCTAGATGTCCGTAGGCTGGAGAAGCACATACACCACGTTACAGCTACATTTTACATTGATTTTTTTATTTGTCAAAACGGCATCTGGCTAGAGTAACTTAATAGAATTAGCAAACTCCTACATCCTCCTTGTAGAATAAATGCGTCAGGTAATTAGCTGTTTAGTCATCAGGATGAGTATAATTGTTTTTGTGGGTGGATAAGGGGTAATTGGCCCATATGTTCCTTTCCTTTTGAGGAAAAGAAATTGAGAAAGAAATATGGTCACAGAAAGCCCCTAATACATGTACGGACACTTGAACAAAAGCCGCTTTCTAAGCCTCCTATTCCTGAATCTTGCCAATACTGTTATGGAAAAACTGAAAGGCTGGGGATAAAGCAGCCTGAACGAGGATTTGACGGCGGATCTCAATAACCCACCAAGTCTCTGCTCCTCGCACAGGTGACAACTGTGCTGGAAGCTCAAAGTCGGCAGAAATACCTGAATGTCAGGATTCTCTTTCCCTTCAATTCATTTACGGAGTACCGCCCGAAAGCACGACCCGCAAAATGCAGGCGTAAATGACAAAAATACCGCTCGACTGGTCCAGACGAAGTGAACATCATACAATGAGCTTCGTTTGTGTCTATTGCGGCGGCAACGGGCCAGGTCCGTCTAATTTACTTAATTTGTCTGTCAAATACGTAGGCTACTATATCTTCATAACAACGACCATGTAGATTCACATTCACCTGTGTGCCACCAAACTTAGGTGAAAACAAATAGCCACGTTATTATAGTTTTTTAAAACGTATTGTAAATCTAAAGAAATCCATTTGAAATCAGCAATCAATACCAAGAGAAACTGGAGTATAAGAGTTATTGAATGTTTCGAAATGAGACGCCGTGTCTCTGAGTGACATGCAGTAGGTTTTCCTTACGAGCGTCAAAGTACGCATTCTAAAAAGTACGGTCAAGAAAACTGATGCGGCAACACGATTCTGAAATCTCTCGTATTGGTTCAGCATAAAATGTGAACGTCAAGAAAACAACACACCTGTAAAGTTAATCGTCCGTTCAGACCGCACCGCTCCCCATTCGACTCACGTTCAGTCTCAGTATGTCCCTTTACCTGTAAATGGTTCCCCCCCCCCAACTTTAAAATATGTCCCTCTCAAGTGCTGCTGCATCCTGGGTCGAAGCGAAACACGAAGCAGCGCACACGCCTTAGGCTGCGCCGCCACCCATCATTAGCTGTCAGAATGTCGGACAGTCCGGGGTGCTGGGTGGCTTTCCTGTGAAAGGAAAACTGACGCAGACCCAGTAGCCACGAAAACCGAACTGCAATGAAAACACCAAACTGATCTCTTGGACCGGATCTGTGGCACACGGGGGAGGGTTAGGGAAACAATATCTGCGACGTTTCACCAGCCTGTTAATGATGTTTTTTAACTGGATTAATTTACTAATAAGAAAGTTACCTAGAATTTCAATTAGCGGCAAAGGGAACGTAAGTTCTATCTAGATATGCACGTATAGTACGTAGAGTAATATCTTACCTAATTTTCCATTTTTTAATCATTTGTGTCGAATAATCGTTAACATTGTTTAAGGCATCGCTTGCCGAACTCCCACGCATATTCGAGCAAAAACTCGGGATCCCCTGACCAAAAGTCTGTCACAGATAAATCAAGCGATACACAAAAAACGCAGTTTAACGCCACATCTTTTTGACAAACATGCAAAACATATACTAAAATGTCATGCAGTTTAAGTCACAGCACAAGTAACGGACTACTAAAAATTATTTCCCTATTAATCTTCTAATTTCCTAACAAACAATGAGAAACGTTTAAATGAGTCTTCATCTTCGAGATATTAAAATGAGATATACATACACCTTTCACGATGCACAATGTGCTCACACGGCTGTGTGGAGAGCAGATCGGGACGCTCTCACTGCAATAAGGCTTCGTTACTTAAGACTAGAGACCCAGTATCTACTACAGCCAAGGGCTGCTCTCCTGCTGCCTCATTTGATGGAGGAATTATTTGGCGAAGTTTATGAAAGCTGTTACCGAACCATCGGAGACGTAATCCTTTCCTCTAAAAGCCCAGCAGGCTCATAACACCACGTTGAACAATAAAGGACGTTATCAACACATTTAAAAGTATTCCCTAGTGTCCGGCACCCCTTAATGTACAAATGAAGAACGATTAAAATCGCTGCAATATTACCCTCTGGGTGTATGTTGGGACTTGTGGACCATCACAATGCATGACAGCTGAGCGTTTAATGGCTTTTACTAAAGGAGCAGTTAAAAAAAAAAAATACTGATCAGCTTTCGGACCAAAGGGACACGCAGCAGCCCCGTACCTTCGCTCACAGTGCCGCGGTGGTTCCGTTTCTTTCCTAATTTCTTAAAATAACGAGTTGGCGCTCATCTGAGCTGCCTACACATTATCTGACGGTTGTTTGGCTTACAGCTTCTGTCTCCAAGTGCATTTTTTCGATGGTTTTTTGCAAAATACTCATTGAATGCTTGCGAAGGTATAGTTTAACTGTGGATCGTTCATCGAACTTGCCTTACACGTTTAATTCGAGTATGTCATTAATCCGTGTGACTGTGCTTTACTTTTGGCGCTGCTCTAATCATCAGGGCTCTAAAATATCATCCTGAAGGGTGAAATCATTATCATTAATGTTGTGTGTAAATATCACCTCTTGTAAATCTTACTGCCGAAAAAATATAACCGAGACCGCTCTCGTCGATCATTAATTCAAGACCGTAATGCTCGATGCCCTGCAATTGTCGGCTACTTCAAGGATCACTGCACCGCTTAATAAAGGCTGTGCCGGCTGTAGATCTTTCCACGGCGGTTCGAGCGTTCTCACAGAGTGGCATCATCACGATTCATGAGGCTTCATGTGGTTGCCAAAATTCACTACCAGGTGCTTTCGTTTCATTGTAAAACGACGGTAGCAAAGCGAAAGCTTTATGAACCACTGGAAACAGTTTGTCTCGAAATAATTCGACGTAATCGCAAATCTGAAATATTATTTCTACTGTCGTTATTGGAATTTAGATATTAAACCAAGGGAACGGCAGAAAGTTTTCATATAGTAATAGAGGGGAACCTGGAGACTCCAGGTCAAGAGCGCAGTTTATCGCCTGTGGCTTCCTGCCTGTCACATGTGTCCCGAATGACAGCGATGTGTACACAGTTCCCCGCGGTTTCGGGGGAAGACTACATATTCTCTGTGCTTGGGAAAGCCGGGCCCATTTGTTGACAATGAACATTCACCCTCACACCTGCTGTAGCAGCTTCCTGAAAGGTGTACTATGATACTGAAAATGTCAGCCCCTTGGGCAATGGTCTACCTCAAGGAAATAGATTCAGTACATAAGCTATCATCTCCATTTGGCTGTTGTTAAAAAAAATCTTTATTATTCAGTATTTGTACTCTTGCTATCATCATCATTCGCTTTCAGCTGCTCCTGTCAGGGGTCGCCACAGCGGACCAACAGTCTCCATCTCCTCCTGTCCTCTGCATCCTGCTCTGTCACACCAACCACCTGCATGTCCTCTCTCACCA
>JAACJT020023256.1:7254-24300 GCA_009936485.2 Gymnarchus niloticus | reverse complement strand
CTGGAGCCAAACCATGCAAGGCCTTATAGGTAAGTAATAGTATTTTAAAGTCAGTGCGAGCCTTAACAGGAAGCCAATGTAAAGATGGCAATACACTACTAATATGATAGAACTTCCGAGTTCCAGTTAGCACTCTTGCTGCAGCATTTTGCACTAGCTGGAGACTATGTAACAACCCAGAGTTACATCTAGAAAACAGAGCATTACAATCTAATCTGCAGCTGATAAAAGCACGAGTTAGCTTCTCTGCATCACTGATGGACAACATTTTCCAAACCTTGGCTATATTCCTCAGATGGAAAAAAGCTGTTTTAGTGATATTGCTAATGTGAGCATTAAAGGACAGGTCTGAGTCAACTAAGACACCAAGATTTCTAATCAATGTGCTTGGTTTAAGTGAGGATCTATTACATTTTAAATCAATCTTTCTCAAAGCACTCTAGTACGAATGAGTTTTAGGGCCACTATTAATAAAAATAAAAATATTAAACCTTGAGAATTAAGCCATGTTAGAGAAAAAAGTCACAACTTTCGAGAATAAAGTTAATAATTGGAGAATACAGGCATTCAAAACTGTGAAAAGGTTCAGAATCATAAGGCCTTGTAGATTCCTACCTCTTGTGATTTCACGTTCAACAAAAGCGGCAAGTTCATTCAAGTCCATATTGCTCTTTCTTCTGAACAGACACAATTTGTGACACAATCGTTTCAATGTCCGAATACTAATAATGACTTGATGCTGATGTGCCAGAAGAGTAATGGTATGTTCACACCGCAAGCAGCGAGGGCGTCAAGTGTTTGCCCTGGCTGCCCTGCCCGCGACATTAGCAAACGATGTGGACACTCTCTGACGTAGACAGAGTAGGCGGAGACACGGTCGTTCAGAACACTAGGTCTTGCAATCTTTTTAAAGGGGCCGGAAAGCAAACAAATGTGCATCTTATCTTTGTGCCGACGGCCAATAGGGTATAATTTGTCAAAACATTATTGTTATGAGTCAGTTAATTGCAATTCCTGCTCAAAATCAAACGTTCTGGAGGGAAAATGTTGCCTATAAATTGTGTTGCACGTCTTTTCAAATTTATCTTCTCACTATGGATAATCACGAGGTAGTTGCTTAAATGCAGCACTGATTTACCTGCGGCGAAGACGTTGGTAACTTTAACGTCACTGACAATTCGCATTATTTTTCATACTATGCCGCCAAAATTAGTATGCGATTTCCTTCCTTTTTTCACAAAAATATATTATGCACTTCACAAACCCCCCTGGAACACCAATAGTTCCACATACTGTGGTCCATGCTTCATTTTTTTTTTTTTTATGTTCCTGTACACAAACAGGGACACATCATAAATAACCGGTAAACCCGCTACGACTATGATCAGTTTCTCCGCCATCATGCTTCGGAACTGTTTAGTTGGAACAAAAGTTTAAACGCTTGTGTTCTGTGGAGTTCACTTTAGCCGAGCATTTCTTCGTTCCAACTGCTTGCCACAGAGCTGCATCATACCTCATTATCATAAAGTTGACCGAGCTTCAACTTCATTTTGATACTCTTGCCACCCAAATCACGTCGTGCCGCGCCACTGCTCGCCGCCTGGCGACATACCCTCCCATAGAGAATGAATAACTTCCGGTCACTTTGACGCTCTTACCGCTCGCAGTGTGAACGTACCATAAGGATCACCTTATTTGTGAACTCTAATCTAAAAGTAAAGTTTTACTATATCCTCAACGTCCCTGATTTTGCCATACAAATTCCTTACTCGATTCTGAACCTATTCATAGTTTTGAATTTATTCTTTAAATATTACGAGTTTTTTTCTCATAACTTTTGACTTATTCTCGAATTATTATGACTTTATTCTCAAAAATTACGACTTTTTTCTCGAGGTTTTATATTTTTATTTTTATTAATAGTGGCCCTAAAACTCCATCGTACTCTAGGACCAAGCAGCATTACTTCTGTTTTATCTTGATTTAGGAGCAAGAAATTTCTGTCCATCCAACTCCTAATATCTAATACACAATCCTCAATCTTTGACAGATGAGGCAATTTACCAGATTCAACTGATATGTATAGTTGTGTGTCATCAGCATAGGAGTGGAAATCAATACTGTACTTTCTAATTACGTCACCTAGTGGCAGCATATACAGGGTGAACAACAGCAGGCCCAACACAGATCCTTGTGGAACACCATATCTCTGTTATAATCAGAGAATTCATTATTGACATGAGCAAACTGGTAGTGGTCAGTGAGATTGGACCATAGCCAGGACAGAGCCTGCTCTGTAATACCAACTAGAGATTCTAGTCAGTCTAAGAGAATGTCATTGTCAATAGTATCTAATGCTGCACTAACATTGAAGTGCACCAGCAAAGAAAGACAACCATGATCACAGGCCATGAGTAGGTCATTTGTTACTTTCACTAATGCAGTTTCAGTACGGTGATATTGTTTAAATCCAGACTGAAATACTTTATTTATGCCATTTCTCTGTAGGAACAAGTACAATTGTTTTGCTACTATTTTTTCCAAGATTTTAGAGAAGAAGGGAAGGTTTGAGATTGACCTATAATTTGCTACGTTGCTAGTATCATACTTAGGTTTCTTAAGAGCAGGTTTGACAACAGCTACTTTTACTGATATTGGTACATATCCAAGACACAGTGATGAGTTAATCAAGTTGAGTAAATTACTATTAAGAGATGGAGCAATCTCTGTTACAAGCCTTGAAGGAATAGGATCCAATATGCAGCTAGCTGTTTTAGACAAGGATATTAGGTTCAAAAGTTCCGATTGTTCTATAGAGGTAAAATAATCCAACGTTATTACATTACTTCTATCCACTACAACCGAACTGAACAAATTCTGTCAGCAATATGGTACTACTGTGGATTATCTTTCTGATGTTAGTTATTTTACCATTGTAGAATGCCAAAAAGTCATTGCTTTTTGAGAGCGGTTGGAATCTGTGGGTATACCTCAGATTGATTCCTAGTTAGTTTAGACACAGAGTCAAACAGGAACCTAGCATTACTTTTGTTATTGTCTATCAGCCGGGAGAGATATGTGGATCTAGCTGTGATCAGGGCTTGTTTGTACTTTAAAACACTATCTTTCCATGCAATTTTGAAAACTTCCAAGTTTAATGAGCATCATTTACACTCCAATTTCCTTGAAGTGTTTTAAGTTCATGGGTATAGTCAGTATAACAAGGAACACATTTCTTATCTTTAAGCATTTTCTTCCTAAGAGGAGCAACCAAGTCAAGACTGCTATGAAGTGAGTGATCAATATTTATCGATATCTGTTCAAGCTCAGATTCATTTGTGGGCTTACCAATCTGGGAGAATGCCGGAGGAAGCCTGTTAATGATAGCAGGTGCAGTTGAAGGAGTAATACGGCACTAACAGTTGCTTTGGAGACAGGCAGAGTAGCAGATCTCAGTAGTACTTCAAATGTTAGTAGAGAGTGATCTGAGACTGCAGGATTTGGAGAGAGGATAGACATATACTCCACAGGGATAACGTGGCTGAGAATCAAGTCTAAAGTGTGGTTACCTGAGTGAGTAGGCCCTACTACATTCTATACAACACCAACAGATTCAAGTAGAGAGGCAAATGCCATACTGCAAGGATCAGAGTCATTTTCCATGTGAATATTACAGCTTTGTCAGTAGTAACAACTAGATTAGACAGGAAGTCAGAAAACTCTTGAATAAAACTGCTACTGTATATAGCCCAGGTGGTCTATAAACGACAACAAGAGTAAGCAATGGTGGGGACTTACGAGCACATGAGCTGACATTAAGGACCAGGATTTCAAATGTGCTAAATTTGTAACACAACTTCTCAGAAACAGCAAGACTAGACTTAAATATAGCAGCAACACCACCACCTCACCAATTAGAGCAAGGGTTATGTTTGTAGGTGTACCCAGGAGGGGCAGACTCATTTAGTGTCACATTGTCATTTTGTTTAAGCCAAGTTTCCGTCAAGCAGAGCACACTAAGACTTGAGTCGGTTATGATATTGTTTACAAGTAATGCCTTGGGGGTCAAAGACCTCACGTTCCAGAGTCCCAGATATATTAAAAATATTGTTTGCATCTACTATAAGTAGGAATGAAGTTGAGACACTACAATTCTCTCGAGAGATTTGAACAAAATTGGTACATTAGAGATGAGTCTGCAGTAAAAGAGTACCTGAGGATCTATGTTTGGTATTTTGAGCAGCGGTCTAATGACTCCTACTTTAAATTGACCAGGCACAACAACACTAGTAGACAGAGTAATTTTCATTATACAACTTAGATATTCTGGAGGTACATCAAAAGGACTCTCTGAGCAGTTGAGTTGGGACTGGATCTAATGGCAAGTTTTACTTTGTTTATTAGTCGTTCTAGCTATTGTTCACTAACAGGTTCAAAGACACTGAATGAATTTGCACTGGACTGTTTGGTTTTGTCTAATGTTGTTGATTTTATTACAAAAACAGTCCATGTGTAACATTAACGCCCTGGTCCAGCACTCCCAGGCCCTAGAGTTTTATGTTTGCCCATTGTTTATCCCCATTATGTTCCCTGATTACCCTCATGTCTTTCACCTGTGTTGTTTCTCTATAGAATTCAGAGTCTTGCCCTTGTTCCCTGTCTCTGATTCTCTCCTAGATTCCAAGTCTCCATGTCCTTGGTTCTTCCAGCAGTTCCTATTTTGCCGGCATCTTTATTTTTTGTTTAGGGCTGAGCCTGGTGGTTCATTTGTACCATTTGCTTGCCTAATAAAAGTACCCGACTTGCATCTGCATCCATGCCTCTGAGCCTTTGTCTGTCCTTGTCTGAATCACATGACACCCTGAAATCATTACAAGTATTGTTAGCTGGTACTATAGATTTCACCTTATTTGATAGCAAGGGTTATTTTTTGTTATTGTTGATATGGTTAGAACAGTAAGCTGAGCAAGCCCGATGAAGGGATTTTTTATATTGCTTCAAGCTATTGGACCATGCCAACTTAAATACTTCTAGTCCTGTGGATTTCAATTGTTCTCTAGTCTATGATAGTCCTGTTTAAGAGAGTGTGTCACCATTAAAAAATTGACAGTGTCTGGTGGTTCTGACCACTTTGGTTTTTAATGGCTCTATTTTACTCAGAACTTGGATAAGAACTGTATTAAAGTTTACTGGGATTCTACATAGTAAAACCCTAATGAATATTAAACTTAGTCTGTTGGTATCTATATTATCTGAATGTCTAAAATGCATATGAAACCAATAGTTCAATTGTTTGTTAGATTTTCCAATATGGCTATTTAAATGTTTTAAGACATCTTTGAGTGATTTAGACAGGCATAAGTTAATGACAGTTACACTTGCTATGCATCTGCAACATAACAAATTCATAAAGTATGTAATGTACTGTCTGATGAATCTATATTGTAATATAGTGCTTTCCTAAATACCCAGGGCATCCTTCTCAGCCATGCCATCAATAGAACTAATCAAGCCAATTTAAGTTAATAGATGATGAAGTGATATTTAACCAGCTAAATTATTGATGACCTGCACGTAAATGCATTGGGAGTCTAAAAAGAACCAACAGGCAGAAATATCTTCCATTACTTTCAGACGAACATGCTTTATTATGTGCTGATATTACTTTGTTTGCGGGTTATTTGGCAATCCCTTCTAAAAAGTAATGGGGTGACATTTAAGGTCAGACTTATAAAGTGGGAGAGAGCACATCTGTGGGGGGCTGAGGTGTTGTTCTCCCCATGTCCTGTCCCTCGCTACTTTGGGATCAGCACCTTTAGCTGTCAGAGGCTACCTTCATTTAAGACTACTGTAAAGGCATTTATTTCAAGTTTGAAATATAGACTGGAATTCGAATCTTTTGCTAACAGCAGAGATTCTAGATTTGAGAGTTTTATTTGTCAGAGAGTTTTATTTGCCATGAAACTCCCGAATCCACCAAGAAGTGTTGGTCATGCACAAATTTATCAAATCTGTTTAACCCAATAAATATAAAAATGTAGGCTGAACGATCAATAGGGCACTGCAGCATACATGATTCTCAAAATTATATTTCATGTATAAGAGGGGAATAAGTGGAAACAAACAAAACAAAAAACAAAATACTAAATGGACTGGGATTCTGATGTTTAAAAAGAGATTATATCACTTGGATAAAGCATTCAGAGGATACATGAATATACATTTAATCCTGAAATCCATATTAAACACAATTTACTCACTTCTCAGTAAAGCACCAGCACGTAATTTGTATGCAGACTTGAGTATCCAGAGCACTTAAGTTGTGGCATGGTACATAAAGAAGATCCTGTGAAACAAGTAATCCTTTACACTGCTTTTCTAAAACATTTCTACCTGAATAAAATTAAATCATTAAAAAGAGTGATGTAGGATGGATAGTTATGAAGATGCATGGATCGATTCTGAATTCACATATATGGAATAAATTACCCTTTAAAAATAAACAATGAAAACAGATAAAAAATAGACTTCCTTGTGTTTAAGTCTGTGGGAAAGAAAAAAAAAAAAAGATGTTTGGACTACTTGTTAGAAAAAAAAAATAATAATCCTGACAGCTAATCTACAAAGTGTATAATAATTATATGAAATAGATTCATAGCAGTTTTGATTTGGTTGCTCCTCTTAGGAAGAAAATGCTTAAAGATAAGAAATATGCTCCTTGGTACACTGACTATACTAGTGAATGGTGGCTGATAGAAAACAACAAAAAAAATGTTAGGTTCATGTTTAATTCCTTATCTGAATTAACTAGGAATCATTCAGAGTTATACCCACAGATGCCCACCTCTCTCAGAAGCGACGACTTTATGATGTTCTTCAGTGGGGAACTAACTAACATCAGAGAGATAATCCAAAGAAGTATTTCTGCCAGCAATTGCCATCAGGCTTCGCTGGGTCCTGCTGTAGTGGATAAAAGCAACACAGTAATTTTGGATTCCTTTACCTCTGTAGGAGAATCTGAACTTCTGAATCTGATATCCTGCTCTAAAGTACCAAGCTACATGTTAAATCCTATTTCTGCAAGGCTATTAGTAGTAACTGATTAAACATGATAAACTCATCACTAAGTCTTAGATATGTACCAAAATTGGTAAATGTAGCTGTTGTCAAACCTGTTCATAAAGAAACTAAGCTTCATCCTAGTGATGTATATGGAGAAAATATTAACAAAACAATTGCACTCGTTCCTACAGAGAAATTACAATAATGAAGTATTTCAGTCTGGGTTTAGACAACAACACAGTACTGACACTGCATTAGTGAAAGTAGCAAAAGACCTCCTCATAGATTGCTGGTGGTCTTAGATCATAGTGCAGCTTTTGAAACTATTGTAAATGACATTCTTTTAGATTGATTAGAATTCTTAGTTGATATCAAGGCAAGCCTTGTCCTAGCTGCAGTCCTATGTTTCTGACCCCTGCCAGTTTGTTCATGTTAACAATGAATCCTTTGATTGTACTAGAGTTAGATATAGTGTTCCACAAGGACCTTGTTGATTACCTTGTATATACTGCCACTTGGTTACATAATTAGAAAATATTGTATTGATTTCCACTGCCATGTTGATGACTCACAACTATATATATATATCAGTTAAACCTGCTAAACTCTCAGAATTTCAAAGATTTGAGATTAAATATTAGGAGCTAAATGGCCATCACTTTTCTACTCCAAAATCAAGATAAAACAGAAGTAATGCTGCTTGGCCCTAGAGTGGTTTGAGATCAGCTTATTGATGTAAAATTTAATAAAAGCTGACTTAACCTGAGCACATTGGTTAGAAATCTTGGTATCTAGGTGGACCTAGACTTGTGCTTTGATGCTCACATTAGAAATATTACTTGAACAGCTTTCCTCCATCTGAGTAATACAGCCAAGGTTTGGAAGATGCTGTCCTTCAATGATGCTGAAAAACTAACTCATGCTTTTATCAATTCAAGATTGAACTTGTAATGCTCTGTTCTTTGGATGTACGGTAGGCTTAAAATGCACCTCTTTAGTCTAGCTTACAGAGACTTTAGGTATTTACTCACTTCCCAGGTAAGCTATAGTCTGAGGTGTAGAGCTGGATAGGGATCAGTGCCATTGACTTTGGATGAAGTGTTCTGTCAGTGCTGTCACTCCTGTCACTTGCTGTGTGTTGTTGGAGTGCTGGCATTCAGGGATTCCTCATGCCTGTGTCCCCACTGGATGCTCCCTGATAGTTATGCTGCCATATATAATTATGTTCGAGCTCTTGCTATTTTATTGCAATTATTTTTCCATCTTAATCTGCTGCTTTGCTCATCCTCTTTTCTGTCTCCCACCACCCCCGTTCTGGGGTCTGGATTGAGGAGATCCCCCAATTTGTTTGCTGGCCTACAGTGCTATCTCTCCCTGTCACCTGTCCATTATGACTGGTTTGGCGCCATCTTAGCCACCAAATCTACTCTTCAGCCCAATCACCTGACTGATTCCTACAATACGCTGCAGTCCATCTGACTGTTCTTCCTTATTGTTGTTCATATAGTATTAATGAAATTAATAAACTTGTCCTGTCCAGTGCCAGCCAGAGGAGGATGGGCTCCCCCTTGAGTCTGGTTCCTCCCAAGATTTCTTCCTTCTGAGGGAGATTTTCCTTGCCATTATCGCCATTGGCTAACTCTCTGGGGACTCTGGGCCCGGGACTATGTAAAGTGCTTTGTGACAGTGCTCCTTGTTAAAGGCGCTATATAAATAAAATTGAATTGAATTTTTTGTTTTTCATTTTTGGGCTTAGTCTAGCCTGGTTAATAAGATACATTTCCTTTTGGGTTTTGGAATATGGAGCTCTCTTTTGCTCCTTGGCAATACCTTCTTCACATTTCCCAGTCCCTTCTCATTTTATGTGTGCATATACATATATACATTGAAGAGCCAAAACATTAAAACCACCCCAAGCAGAACAACAGACTCTTCCCAGCAGCCAAATGAAGGACCTCTGAAGGTGCAATTGAGAATAAGGGATATAAAAGTACAGGGGCATACTGACCAGAAAAAGTTCTACTGATCACTTCAGGTTACTTGTCCATGTTGGCAAAGCAGGTTCACCCCTTCATGATAAGTGTCTATCCTCATGACATGGGTTGGATCCAGCAGGATCATTCCCATGGCCATGTCACTAGGAATGCGTGTGAATGGTTTGATGAGGATGACAGTGACATCAGGGTACTATCCTGGCATGATATTTGCCAGATATCAATCCTATTGAACATCTGAATTTGACGGACGGGTTCAGCATTTGGAACGACCATGGACTCTTGATGCTCTGTCGGAAGCTCTGTTGTCAGCATGGTACAGCATCCCTGTAGAAACATTCAGAGGCCTCACTGAATCAATGCCTTACTGCATAGCTGGAGATTTGTTAGCACGAAGAGTTCATACCACATACAGAAATCTTGAGCCACCCCTCATTTCATCATATTTTGCTTCCAAAAAGCAAGACTTGTCTTATTTTAATGTAGTCCTGAGGCTTCCTGAATGACTTTCAACGTTTTTTGCTCTCATTTTCAGTCAATCCTTGTACCTGACCGGTTTCAGAAGAATGTTTGTTGTTTGTTAAGCCACACAGTGACCTATGTGAATCATTCAAGCATAACAAAGCCATCTAATTTAAGGCATGAACCAGTGAAGAAACAGGTGCAGATGATCAGATGATGTTGCAATAAATCACTGCACCTATTGTTCCATTTTCCTAGCAAAATATAAAGAAATGAGGGGTGGCTCAAGACGTTTGCACAGTACTGTATATTCATTCATCTTCCACTGTTTTATCAGGGTCTAGGTCACTGAGACAGCAGTCTAAGCAGAGATGCCCAGACCTCCCATTCCCCAAACACCTCTTTCAGCTGGGAAGATACCCAGATGCTCCCATGCCAGCCGAGAGACATAATCTCTCCTGCATGTCCTGGGTCTGCCCTGGGGTCTCCTTCCAGACAGACATGCCCAAAACACCTTCCCTGTGAGGTGTCTGGGAGGCATCCTGGACAGACGTGTGAACCAGCTCAGCTGACTTCTTTCAATGCAGAGGAGCAGCAGGTCTATGGCAATGGCAATTTATTTATAAAGCACATTTAAAACAGCAACCAAACAACAACCAAAACAACAACCAAAGTGCTTCACAATAAGCACATAGATAGTTAAACCACAACAGAAGAAAAATAAAATACAATAAAATGCAATTTAAAAAACCAGCAGCATATTAAAAAGCAAGTAGAAAAAACACCATTATCACTGAAGGTCACAAAAGGCTATAGAATAAAAATGAGTCTTTAGTCTACTTTTGAACTGTTCAATTGAAGAAAATTCCTTGATATAATTAGGTAGTGAGTTTCACAGCCGAGGTGCAGTGGCCGCAAAAGCCCTGTCCCCCTTGGTTTTACATTTGGTGTGAGGGACCTCCAAAGACAAGCGACCAGATGATCTAAGTTCTCTAGATGGCCGATGCAAAGTACACAAATCAGATAACTAGACTGGAGCAGCCCCATTTAATGATTTAAAAACTAACAACAAAATTTTAAAATCAATTCTAAAACTAACTCGCAGCCAGTGTAAAGAAGCTAAATTAGGGGATACATAGGCAATTTTTTTTGCCCCAACCAAAAAACAAGCAGCCACATTCTGAATCAACTGCAACCTTCATATCAGGGATTTGCTGATCCCAGAATACAGCGAGTTGCAGTAATCCAGCCTAGAAAAAATAAAAGCATGTGCAATTTTTTTCAACATCTTTAAAAGATAAGAATGACTTGACTTTAGCTAAAATACCGAGCTGAAATAAAACAACTCTTAACAACAGAATTAATCTGTTTGTCAAAAGAGAGTTTACTATGAAAAATCACCCCAAGATTCCTAACTTGAGGTTTACAAAAATCCGCTAAGGAGCCAAGGACTTCATCTGAAGCATCAAATTTAACTGCAGGGTCCACCAGCAGCACTTCAGTTTTATTTTGGGTTAAATCAAGAAAATTTTCAGCCATCCAAGATCTTAACTCATCGAGACATTTTTGTAAGCAATTCACACCCAGATTACACAGGGATGTAAATCTGTGTATCATTGGCATGACAATGAAAGGAGACGTTAAACTTAAAAATAGCTCCAATAGGATAAAGATATATAGAAAATTAAATAGGGGCCAAAATGGATCCCTGAGGCACTCCATTTTTAAGGGGAGTAGTTGATGACAAAGAAGACTTAAAAGACACTGAAAATTGCTTACCAATAAGATAGGATCTAAACCAATTAAGAGCAACCCCAGAAAGCCCCACCATATTCTCAAGCCGCAGGAGCAGTATCTCATGATCAATGGTATCAAAAGCGGCCGAGAGATCCAAAAGGACAAGGACTGCTGCACCAACTGATTCAGTAATCAAAGAGATATCATTGAAAACTTTCAGGAGAGCAGTCTCAACTCCGTGATAGTGACTAAAATCTGACTGATACATCTCAAACAAATTATTAGAGTTAAGATGATCAACCAATTGGTCATAAATGATTCTCTCTAAAATTTTAGCTATGAATGGCAGTTGAGAAATTGGACGAAAGTTAGCAATCACTCCAGGATCTAAGTCTTCTCTTTTGAGAAGAGGATGCACCACAGCATGTTTAAAAAACAAAAAGCACCACCCCCTTACCAATGGACCTATTGATAATGTCCAACAAAACTGGCCCAGAACATCAAAAGCTTCAAATAACAATCTAGGTGGGACTACATCAACAGGACAAATAGTGGGCCTAAGAGTGACAATGATTGTTTTTAATGGAGAAAGCGAAACCAAGTAAAAAGAGTCCAAAGGAGTATTATGCTTAACAACAGGGAACACACAACTAGGTGGGACAAAACTAGAATGACTAGCATCAGTTTTACAGATAAAAAAACAGAGAAACTGCTCAGATGTATGAATAGTACTACGTGAATCTGTCTCTAAATGAGGATGAATGGCCACATTTATTGCCTTAAATAAAACCCTAGGTTTTTTTGAGTGACTGGCTACCAGAGTAGAAAAATATTTGCGTTTACTTTCCTTGATTGCCTCCTGAAAGTTATATAATGAAGTCCTAAATATCTGAGTCAATACAGTCAGCCTATCTTTCTTCGACCGTCACTCTGCCATCCTACAAACTCACTGCAGCTGCCGTGTGTTATCATTAAACCATGGTGCAGATCTTCCCTTTTTATGACACGTTTTAAGGGGAGCAATTTCATGTAAAACCATTTTACAAGATGAATTAAAAGCTAAGATAAAATCATCAATGCTATCAAACTGGCATTGAAAGTCCAAGCTAGAGAACTTTGTTTTAAAATCCGAAATAATAGGAGAAGTTAAAAAACGAGAATGGCGTAGAGCAGAACTTGTAGCTACATCAAGATAAATATTGACATCCATCATTACAGAACAATTATCAGAAATAGGAATATAATCTATCACAATATTACTAAACGTAATACCCAGTGTAAGAACAAGATCAAGTGTGTGACCAAGTGAATGTGTTGGAGGGTTAATATGCTGGGTTAAATCAAATGACCCCAATAAAATTAAAAAATCATTGATCAGAGGTTTCATTTGACAACAGACATGAATATTAAAATGACAAACAATGATTTTAATGATGTCTACTCCGAGGCCCTCTCGAATGTCCAAGCTCCTCACCCTATCTTGAAGTCCAGAAACCCTGTAGAGGAAGCTCATTCCCACTGCTAATATTTGCAATCTCATTCTTTTGGTTATTACCCAAAGAAGCTCATGACCATAGTTGAGGGTTGAAATGCAGATCGATCAGTAAATCAAAAGCCTCCAATTTCAACTCCAATGTCTCTTCAATACAATAGACCAATACAGTGTCCACTACCCCGATCTGCCAGCCAATGTCCCACTCCATTTTTCCATCAGTCATGAACAAGACCCCAAGATACTTAAATTCCTCCACTTGAGACAGCAACTCATCCACAACTTGGAGTAGGCAATTCACCATTTTCTGGCAGAGAACCAAAGGTGTTGATTCTCCTCCCAAGTGCTTCACATTTGGCTGCAAGCCTCCAAAGTACAAGCTGGAGGTTGTAGCTCAATGAAGCTAATGATCACATCATCTGTAAAGAGCAAGGATGCAATCCTGAGGCCACCAAACTGGACACCATCCACCCTTGGTTACATCTGGAAATTGTGTACATGAACGTTATGAATAAAACTGGTTATGTAGGGCTTATGGCCATTTGCCTTTTCCATGTCCACAAAACATGTAGACTGGTTGAGCAAACTCCCATGAGCCTATGGGAGTTTATCCATGAGTTTACTCATTTATCCATGAGTACTTTTGTGAAGGTAAAGGGATCCATTGTTTCATGACCAGGATGAAAACTACATTGTTCCTTCTGTATCCAAGGTTTGATAAATGGGTAGACTGTCCTCTTCAATACCCTTGCATAGGCCTTCGCAAGGAAACTGAGGAGTGTTATCTGCTAAAGTTGGAACAGACTATCTGATCCCCTTTCTTAAAGATGAGGACCACCATGCCAGTCTGCCAATCCAAAGGCACTGTTCCTGACCTCCACGCAATATTGAAGAGGAGTGTCAGCTAAGATAGACTAACTACTTCAGTGACCTGAGCCCTAGTAATGGGAAAGTCTTCCTCCGAGTCCTCCGACTCTGCTTCTTCCAAGGAAGGCACGTCAGTCTGATTCAGGAGATCATCAGTTACCCCTTCCATCACCCGACTATAGTCTCAGTTGAGGTCAACAGCACTCCATCCCTGCTGTAAACAGTATACACAAAGCACTGTTTCCTTTTTCTGAGTCATCTGACAATTTGACAAAATCTCTTCAAGGTTGACTGAAAGTCATTTTCCATGGACTCACCAACCTCCTCCCACACCCAAATTTTTCCTTCTGAAACTGCCAAAGCCACACTCCACTTAGACCGCTGGTACCTGTTAGCTGCCTCTAAAGGCCCATAAGCTAACCAAGTTCAGTAAGACTTCTACTTCAGCCTGACCCACCCCCTTAACCACTGGTGCCTATCACCAAGTTTCGGGGATGCCTCCACAAAAGGTACAAATGAACTACTAGTGCCCACCACCAAGATTGGGGCTTGCCCCACGACAGGCACGACCGACCTTACAGCCATAGCTCCGTACAGATGTCTCAGCAATGGAAGCACAGAACATAGCCCATTCGATCTCAATGTCCCAAGTCTCTCTCACTTCCTGGTGGCAATCAGTTAACAGCTCAGCCCCTCTCTTTACCCAGGTGTCCAAGACTTTTGGTTGCAGATCTTATGATACAACTACAAAATCGATCATCGACCTAGTACAATCAAGGGTGCTCTGGTGCCAGGTGCACTTATGAACACTCTTATGCTCGAACATGGTGTTTGTTATGGATAATCTGTGATTAGCACAGAAGTCCAATAACAGAGCACCGCTCAGGTTTAGATCAGGCCGGCCGTCCCTCCCAATCACACTCTTCCAGGTTTCACTGTCATTACCCAATTAAGCATTAAGGTCCCCCAGTTCAATCATGGAGTTCCTTAGCACCCCACCCATGGTCCCCAAGATGGCCAAATACTCTGAACTGATGTTCAGTACATAAGCACAGACAACAGTCAGAGCCTGTAACCCAAATCAAAGTCACAGGGAGGTGACCCTCTTGTTCACTGGGGTTAACTCCAAAGTACAAGCACTGAACCGGGGAGCTATAAGCATGCCCACACCAACTCAATCCCTCCCAGCCAGGGCACGTCCAGAGTGGAATTATGTCCAGCCCTTCTCCAGGAGTTTGATTCCAGAACCCATGCTGTGTGTTGATGTAAGCTCAACTACATCTTGACAGCATCTCTCTACCTTTTGCACAAGCCACCAGAGAGATACCCATGACCTTAAAGCCACGTTTGGTAACTGGGGATCGGACCACAAAGGCCCCTGCCTTTGACTGCTGCCTAATACATGCACACCTATATATGATTGATATGGGTATTCAGACACAAATGGTCACCTGTATTTTTATTAGAAACACCTGTACCCCTGTTCTTGTGGCAGCAGTTCAATGCATAATATCATGCAAACATAGGTCAAAAGCTTTAGTTAATCAAACATCAAAATGAGAAAAAAATCTGAGTGAAATTGACTGAAGCATGTTTGCTAGTTCCAGACGGGGTGATTTGAGTATAGCAGAAACGCCTGCTCTCCTGCGATTTTCATGCATACAGTAACTAAAGGGTTTGTAGAGAATAGTGTGGAACAAAACAGAAAGCATCCAGTGAGTGGCAGTTCTGTGGTTAGAAATACTTGGTTGATGAGAGGTCAGAGGAGAATGGCTGGAGTACAGCAGATAGGAAGGTTACAGTAACTCAATTAACCATCCTTCATTGCACAAGAGGAGACCAACCACCCCCACCCCTGTATTATATTGTTCTGTGTTTAATGCTTAATGCCTTTACATTACTGTGAACCCCTTCTGTCTCTGTGTAACTTTGTATGTTGCACTATGGTCCTGAGGGAATGTTATTTCTTGCCACTGTATACTCATTGGTATGACATAAATCCCACTTCATTTAACTTGACTCTTTATAACATTGGTAGCAGAGAAGCATCTCCGAATAAAAACATGTGGACGGGCTACAAACACCAGCAGATCGCAAATGGTTCCACTCATTCTAGCTGGATACAGGATAATGAAGCTATAGTGGGCAAAGGCTGGTCTGATGAATCTTTCATGATCAGAAATTGGTAAAAATAGCATGAATCCATGGTTTCAACATGCATTATGTCAATAGTTCATGTGGATAGCAGTAGTATAATGATTTGGGGAATACTTTCTTAGCATGCACCGGACCCTCTAATGCCAGTTAATCATTATTCTAATGCAACAGCCTACCTGAGAATTGTCGCTGACCATGTGCATCCCTTTCTGGCCACAATTTACCCATTTTCCAATGGTTCTATGAACACTGCAAGGAGTTTCTGGTACATCAGTCATCTCCCTATCCACCAGATCTGAATCCAACAGAGTACCTTTGGAATGCAGTGAAAATGGCACCTTGAATGTATTGCTGACAAATCTGAAGCAATTACATGATGCAGTCCTCTCAGCGGGAACCAGAATCTCTCAGGAATGTTTCTAGTCTCTGGTTGAGTCCATGTCATGAAGAGATCAGGCTGTTCTACTAGTAAAGGGAGGTCCTACCCAGCAATTTAATGGAGTACATGAGTCTGTATGTGTACATGATGCTTTCTTTATATTGTACATTGTTCCAATATGAAATACTATATATTTAGCATATTACACTGTCTGGTGTATTATGTTCTATTCTCCACCCACAGTTCTGATCACCTGTTCTGTAAGTTGACTGCTCAGTTATTGTCGTCTTCACCAACATTTCTAGCTCATTCTAACATACAGAAATACATATAGCACATAGATAACATAATGGAGCTTTACTGCTTGGAAAAATTCAAACACATAGTATACCAGTAATCTGGGCTTTATGAGTGAAACAAAGAGTACAGCACATTACTGTGAAATTAGTCTTTAAGTGAGAATGTTTATAGAAAGATCTTCGAGCTAACTTAGCAAAGCTATGTGAAAGTTGTAAATATTGGGTATACACACAATCTAGTCACAATTCAATCTAGTCACATATTAATATGTATATGGACGTTGAGTAGGGGAAACACGTATGTGTGTGTTCTAAACTGTAGTTGCCAAAACAGCTTATATGATATTAGTCAGACATATGCGTATGTAAAAATATCTTACAAGAATTACAGAATACCCCTTACAGAATTTACACAGTGACTATAAATCAACCATAAAAAACAAACTATTTTTCTTAAACAATTCATTTAGCTCACAAGCCTTGAAATAAAAACTATATGATGTGTTCATAAGCATGTTTTTACACTCAGCTCATTACATCCAGTGAATATAGACAGATTTCCATCCATCCATCCATCCATCCATCCATCCATCCATC